>JAGMVL010000231.1:0-170798 GCA_019202695.1 Populus x sibirica
CTCGATGCTTTAACTGTTCATCATCATCAACAACAAAAAAATGGTTGAAGAACGAGGTGATAAAAAGGGATGGTATTAGCCAAAAAATGGTTGAAGAACTGAGGTGATAAAGAGGAGGGTATTAGCTTTGCAAGAAATTTTGATTCATTTTCCAACACAAATAAAACCAAAGGTCATTCATTCTCCCATCAAGAACACAAAAGACGACTTGCAGGAAATGATTTGTGTATAATCTCAAATTAGTAAACTTGGCCAAACACGAACAAAAATTCTCAACACCATGAATATCACACCACTTGCCCACACATGGCGCCAACCACATCAAAACTTCCAAACCCCTGTCCCCAAATCTATGGTGAGAGATTTCATATCACTGCAAGCATTGTAGAATAACTTGAGAGAGAGAGATTACACGAGAGAGAAACGAAAGGTGATGGTTGCCATTGGCTGCCTTTTTGGAAAAAATGTCAAGCCTTGTGCAATACGTTTGTTAATCAGGCCAAGCCACCAAGTCAAATGTTGTTTATCGAATATGATTTTAAAAACCAATTATTAATTGATCATGCCGATGAGCTAAAACACACCCAATAACATATGGGCCTGGGGCCGCTATTATTCAAGGCTACCCAAACCATGTGGAGCAATTGTATATATGCATGTATGTTTTTTATGTAACTCCTAATTTAGAGATGGCAATTCACTTCACCCATCACCTAACCCAATTGGGTCCCGAGTTTATACCTAGTTAAACTGAGGCCAAGCAGGTCAGGTGAAAACCGAACCTAGTTTAACTTGGATCAGATGTCAAGTGAAAGTTCCATCTACCCCATCACTTAACCTAATATCTTTACTATTTAGTAATTTTTTTTGTCCAGTACATATATATAATCATTATAAAAATAATAAAGCAAATCTAATTATTCAATTTTTAATTTTTAACTATTTTAGTAAATAAGTTCTTTAAGTATATATAATTATTATTACAATACTATATTTTTATTTTCTTTTAAAGTTGAAGTTTAATTTATAATTATAAATGTATGATAATTAATGAGTAATAATTATGAATATATTAGTATGTTAGTATCCTTATTATTATACAAAATACATTTCTATCAAATACTAAGTGATATATGATATAAGTTATGTAGTTGATATACTCATTTTGAAATACATGATATAAATCAATTAAAAAATAATAATCACTTAATTCAATGTCATATATGTGATTTCCAAATATAAAGAGGTCTTGAATGATTCATATACATAATCATACAAGTTACTAATTAGTACACATTACTAGTGATATTTAATTGGCATACCTCTATATTTTAAATCATATCTAATATTAAAATTTTAAATGTGACATGAAGAAAAAATCGTGGATACATGAGATTATTTATTACGATGTGATATTGCAAGGTGCTATTTAAAATTCAAAGAGTTTCAATTTTTAAAGACAAAAAGTTGAATTGACTACAACACCGAAGGTATTCAACCGGAGGAAAAATACCTCACCTGATTCCGGCTTGATCGAATCGATGCGTACAGTGGAATTCGGATGTTGATGATGGTTATAGATGTACTTAGGATGCATAAAAAAATACGCAAAAAAAACTCGCCCCATCCCCACTCTAATTATATTTCCTAGTTTTCCAGTTTGAGACAATATTTCAAAATTAATCGTATAAGATGAGCATGCATGCTAATAAATTGTTCCCAGACCCTATAAAATCAGAAAATAAAATTTACCTCCATATTTCCTGTGTCCAGGTGCGCCACAATTTAACACCTGTGGAGCCCAAATTGAACGCCCCATGATCTCACAGAGGTATCCATATTCAAGGTTTGAGAGACCCGCACCAAGGAACTGATCATGCTCACCATTAGAGATCATATGACCACTCCCATCAAATAGTAATTTTCTAGCTCTCAGCACTATCGAACTGCAAAAAAGTACATGTTTCTCATGATTCCAATCATTCTTTTGTAGAGTTAGAAAAGGTGACCAGGACTAAAGAGAAACTTATTGGAGCTCAAAAAGGTACAAGCAGAAATACAGGTATCCATAAGTTCCCACAATCCTTCTTACTTTGCCATGGCTCCTTTAGCACTCTCTTGCCTCTGGTTGCTTTGTCCAACGTAGAGGGAGACTGAGCAAGTTTTGTAAGAACTCATTCTCCATGGGGTAAATATGGTCTTCCACAAACTTGATTAACCTGTTCCTCAATGTTAGGACCCTTTTGCTAGGAACAAATCTCCCACTTGCATTCCCGTCACCAAATTGTTTCATGCAATCTCGTGCAATTAGAACTGGATAGTTAAGAGAATGGCACACTAAATAATAGATTAGGTAAAGATATTGTCAATGTTGCAACTGAAAACCTACAATATCAATAGAGATATCACTGGCATGCCCTCAATCTACCCAATGTTTAACCATGTGGTATGATGGATCAAAGTTGAATTATGCAACCCATAGAAGAATAATGTTCTTAAATATAACTTTTATAAATTACGTAACAAAGAAGTGTAAGGAAAATAAAAAGAGAAGCATCTACCTGATGCAGGGTGATCAGGAAGAACAGATTTTTTTGCAATATAAGCCCATGCAAAGTCTACAAGATCATTAGCTTGCTTTCCTGAATTTCGAGCACGCTCACCTCCTGAGGCATTGCCCTGCAGTATCATGGGGACAAAATACAATGTTAATTTATTGACCTACCACTGATAGAGATTTTACCACAATGTTAATTTATTGACCTACCACTGATAGAATTTTACCACAATGTTAATTTATTGATCTTCCAATTATAGAGCTTTACCACAGCCTGAACACAAAGAAGTATCAAGTTTTGCCTTTGAACATTACCATAAGCCATCGGCACAACTATATCCCTGCAAGGTGCTGCCCCACCGAAACATAGCAAAAGGCAACATAGAACTTCCACAGAAGCAGGCCATGGTTTTCCCTAAATTGCAACATTTCCAGTCTAAGTCATCAAATAAACATATACCATGAGCATTGATAAAACAAGGCAAGAGCAAGTAGTGGGTAGCTTCATAGTAGCAGGAGGGTAAAACATGCAAGAATCAATAGTAACAAGCATTCATTGATACGGAACATTCAAAAATACCTGTCAATTTCTACTACTTCTAAGTACTAAAATTGCATCAAGAAGAAGTCAAGAGGACTGAATTATAAAGCATGTAGCATTGAAAATATAATCTGAAACCCTACAGGTTGGCTGCATTTATCAGCTTTTTCAACAAATCATTAGATCTGTTTCTTAAACACCTAATTCACGCATCTTGTAGTTACCTTGATTTCTTTCCAAAAGAAATAAAAATCCACAGAATGTGTTATATGACGCTTTTAAAAGATAACTTCCAAAAATAGGTTGAAGGTCAACAAATCTAGGAGAGTACAGACATGCGGGAAAGCCTGGAATCAATCCTGAACAGAATTCATGACCTAGATAGAAATAGAATTCACAGCTGTCTGTC
This sequence comes from Populus x sibirica, assembly GCA_019202695.1. Lineage (NCBI taxonomy): Eukaryota > Viridiplantae > Streptophyta > Magnoliopsida > Malpighiales > Salicaceae > Populus > Populus x sibirica. The sequence goes on from JAGMVL010000231.1 coordinate 3,508, forward strand.
AATCTCCTTCAGTATACCAATTGCAAGCAGTAAATTACATTTTGGAAAGTCATACAAAGAAATCCACCACGCACAGATCCCTGGCACCAGAATGCATCATTTATAAAATCTACTAGACAGATATGCTCAGTTTTGTTGCATTAACCACAAATAAATTCATATTTTCTTTCAATCAAATATACTCCACATCTTTTTGAATCAACTACTAGATTCAATTTTCAAGACCCACATAGAAAACATGTCCATATAGTTTAATTTCCTCACAAAGAATCATATTTGGACAATGTGGAAGGAAAACATTATGAAATAAAAGTTTCACAATGGATCTTACTGATGCAGAGCAGTATTCTGCCAAAAATTCTGCCTGTGAAGGAATTCCTTCTGGAATTCCATTAAGTTTAAAACCTTTACCCGCTTGTTGATTTTCAGGGTTTAATATCAACATTTATAAAACGCCTGCCTAAAAAAAATGCATACAATCCAACTTAAAATTGTTGCTTAAAAGCTAAAGGAAAAAGTATTTATCCTCTCCTATTTTAGAGACCATATCCAGAAAAGAAAAACTGCCATCTGCACTGTGGGGTTAAAAATAAACACGGGAAAATACTCTTTCCATAAAAAAAAATGAAATTTGAAATTTGGGTCAATACCAAACAGCTGTACGCAACATCAGTCATCTGGTTTCCCAGCGTGGATAATTCCCAGTCAAGAATACCAATTACTCGATCCTGCACATTAAGAGTCTCATTAGATTCCTGATACTATTTAAAACATTCAGATCTCACAATATGATCATCTAAAGCATTAATTTTGCTGCATTTTAATCTCAATACCATGTTATAGTGCAGTCAGATACTTTAATCAAATATTCAACTAACTCGCTGATATATATATATATATATATATATAAAAGCATTTGCAGCAACATGCCTCGTTGGGATGAAATACAATGTTATCTATGCGAAAGTCTCCATGAACAATTCCTCCCGATGCTCTTGAGGAATCTTCACTAGGAATATGTTGCAGCAACCATTGAGCCAGCTCCAACATCTTTGGATTACTCGGATACCTGCTATCACATGTTGATGCAATATATTGTTTGGTCCATCTCTCTACCTAAAGAGGCACCAAATAAAAAAAAAAATCATAAGCACCGTCATTGTGTGGAAAGGAAACAGTTAAACTGTCCTTCGAACACCCCACTCCCATTCAAAACACCACATTAACTCAATTTATGATGCTGGGCACCAGTAGGTATATTAAACAAAAGCAACAAGCTTGCAATCTTGACAGAAAAATTCACCACCTGTCTTTTACAATAGTGTTCTCGACGTCCATATATTCCTAAACCAATAGCATCCACATCAACAGAATGTAAAGCAGCCAATACTTTAGCAGTTTCTCTATAAATTGCCCCTCTCCTCTCTGGTGCCAAACCCTGAATCAAAACATGATGACCCGTGATCACAACTCTTAAGTCTTAACCCCCCTCAAGCTCATATTACAATTACTCAACGAAATCGAAATTAAAAAAAAAAAGATACCGGAAGCTTAGGATCAATGAAAATGCGTCCTTCCAAATACTCCATTACATAAAAATCAGTTCCAATCACACTCGCATCCCTACACAAACAAAACACTTTGGGCACTGGAACTTTTGTACTTTCTCCCAGCGCCCGAAGAACCTGTCACATATAAAAAACAGAGCAAACAAAATTCACTTTCCCTTCAATTTTTTTCTCAGTAACCAAACAGAATCAAACTCATAAATTTCCATTCAATCAAAATCAACAGAACAGAAGTTAGTTACCTGATATTCTCTATCAACAGCATGAGCAGACTGAAGCAATTTACCAGGCGGTTTCTTCCTCACAACGTAGCGTTTCACGAAACCTCCATTTTCCACTTCCAATAAAAACGTAGGATTCGATTGTCCATGTCCAAACTAAAATCTCACACACAAAATCATAAAAAAAAAAAAAACGATTGGTAAAAGTTGAGTAGTAGTGTACTAACCTGTTTGACAGTGAAAGATGAAGGTGCAGAGGAAGGGAAGCCAGGGACATGGACAGAGGCATAGCGGAGCAAGGAGTCGTAATCGAATTGGTGAGCTACTTGAACTTGTCTTAACAGAGCAGACGTATGAGTCGCCATTTTTATGCAAGGCGTTGAATTTCTTCCGAAAAGGGAAGAAGAAGAGAACTGCTTGTAATTTATTTTGTTAGGCTGTCCGCGTCAATGACGTTATCATTTTCATAGTTACAGCAACCTATCCTTGTACGTCTACGTGTAATGTAATTACTTTAATAGCTACAAGACTGTGCTCCTTTGAGAGTACGATAAAAAAATAAAAATTAAGAAAAAAAATGTTAGGTCGATTCAGGTATATTAAAATAACAAAAAAAAAATCATTTTCAACGCAAAAATCAAAATTATGATGAAATAAAAATAAATAAATAAAAAATAATATCACCACCTGCACACTCATTAAATTTATAATTTGAGTCATTTAATTAAAAATTAAAAATTAAAAAAAAATCAAAATCTAATTTTCAAGTACCGAAAAGATAAAAATTTTTTAAAAAAAATCAAACACCTTGAAGGATAAAAAATAGCAATTGTAAGCCAAATAAAGGCTTGATCTCGCGAAGGTTAATCAGTCATATTCACCGGTCAAAGTTATTAGATCAGAATGTAAATCTTAAAAAAATAAAGATTGCTTAAATTGCAAACTAACTACATGGAAATAAAAGTGAAGAAATTTATGCATATGGTTAAATAAAATAAAAATTCAAGAATTTTTTAATATAAATTTCCTCGGACGAAATAATTCGAGACATTATAAATAAACTTGATAATGTTGAGGGTTGGATTTAATTGAAGAAAATAATACACTAAAAGGGAAATGGAGTCTAAGTGCAAATAAGAGAAATTATAGAGTATAAATACTCATCTCCTCACCAAAAATCATGAAGAACCATAAGGAAATAAAAGAAGGAGTTTTTGTATCCATTCTTGCAAATCAAGAGAGAAATACCAAATTTCAAGAACCTATCCAACATTAAGAGTTTATAGGTAGAATAAACACTTAGGAGCAAGGAATTAACAAGAAAAATTTAAACAAAAGAGGGAGGGGGAGTGTCTCTATCCATAGGAAAAGGGGGAGTCGAAAATCTTCGATCAGTTGAAGATCGAAACCTTGATTCTTATGGGGGTAAGATGTTCTAATCATGATCCTATAAGTTGTTTCAAATTCGATTATGTTGTAATACCTTGATGTTGAATTAGAGATTATAGTTCTTAGACTTGAACCGGGGAAAATATAATAAATGTTAAAATTAAGTTAATTCATGTGTTATATATGATTGAGGACATGAAACCATGATGATTTACCTAGAAAATGTAGTTTGTGAATGTTATGTGTGAATGGAAGGGGTGACGAATGCGGACGGGCTCATCTCCCGACTTTTGATGAGATTTCGGGTGGGAGGATGAAGGAATTAGGAACAAGTTCCTCATAGAAATTGTATTTTTGGATATTGACTAACTAAGAAAATTGGTCTTGCTCAATTTGGAGCCGTGGAACTCCAGGTTATGGGTTACTAACCGAGACTGGTCATGAGAGACCCAGTAGGCGTAGGACTAATTAGTTGATGAGCAATTTTGACTATATGAGGTGTAGAACTGGGTTCTCCTTTCTCGGAGAACTTGTAGCCTCGTGTCTTAGCTTTCCAACGAGACTAATCTCGTTTGAAACGGAGTTATCGAACTCTGGATATAGTTAAAAATCCGAGAAGAGGTGTCTGGGCAAAGAATGGTCCGACAAAGAACGATCCAATGTCTAGACAATAGCAGTCCAATGTTTAGGATAAAGAGTTCAATACACAATACAATCAAGACAAGAATCGGTTGAGAGTATACAGTCCAATGTCTAAGACAAGAATGATTGGACAAGAATGTACCAATGTCTAGACAATAACGGTTGGAAAGTAACAATCCAATGTCTAGATAGGAACAATTGAACAATAATAGTTCGAGATTTAAACAAGAAAATTCAAATATAAAGAAAGGAAAGATAACTATGATTGGACAAAGAACGACAATATTATTGGTGTAATGAGAAAAACATAAAATATAAAGAAATGATTGAAGAAAGACTTATTGGCTGTTTATATGGTTATTATAAAACATATCCTTGAATGAGGAAAATTTATGAGATAAACCTGTGATTCGCAGGAGGGACCACAGACGTGGTGCAATAGTAGCAGCATAGGAGCACGAGTAGGACTTCTATTGCATGTAGGTGATCTCGCGCATATACTTTATAGTTAAATTCCATAATTTAATATGTTATTAATGTGAAATGTGAATAAATGAATGTTGGATATTATGTGAATGGAGGAAAGTTGCGTAATGATGTCGATATTTTGGATAGTATTATGAATGTATATGTATTCGAGGTGAAAGGTTGTTGTGTGAATTGCTAAGCAATGAAATTATCTCTGATAATATAAATATGAGAAGTGGACTAACATACATTTAATGTATGTTGGGATCCCGGAAAGGGATCATTATGTATTGGCTAGCATACATTTAGTGTATGTTAGGATCCGGGTAAGGGGATCATCATGTATTGGCTAGCATACATTTAGTGTATGTTAGGTTCCTAGGAAGGGGGATCACCTTGCATCGACTCCTACGGGGTGATGATGATACTAGTGAAAGTGGTATCGGTAATGTGTTAAGTGGAAATAATCATGATTGATCTTATGAAATCTTGAATGGAGGTTGATAATGGAAGAGAAAATGGTTTTTAGTAGTTGAATGGGAGAGAGTTTCCAATAAAAACTAGAAGGGAGAAGTGAATAAAATATGAATGCATGTTTGCCTTTTTTAAATTGTTGGATATTTGTGTTGTTATATTTATTGTGATATTCATGTTTCAATAATATGTATTTTGTTTCAGACCCTCGCATGCACGATATAAATAGATCCTAGCTTATGTTCACTTTTTGTAATTCTAGGTTCTATGGAATATACCCTTGTATTTTGTAATATTATAACTTTTATATAACTTAATTTGTATAATCAATGTTTAAACTTGAATAGATAATCTTAACTCTGAATTTCATATGAATGTGTCAATGTAAACATGTTTATCTCATTTATTCCTCTATAATGATATTTGTTGTTCAATGTATGTTATAATATTATGGTTGTGATGATGATAATGTTTGTAGGATTGAGATCCGGGACGATTGGGTCGTGATTGAGTTATGAGATGTGAAATATTAGAAGTGTAAACAGGTTAAATGTCGATAACTTGGGACCTCCCGATATAGGGAAGACTCTGCCGAAATTTTAGTGAAAATTTCGGGAAAATTTAATATGAACACCTTGCGCGGGCGCGCGCGCACACACACATATATAATTTAATTACTCTGTGTATCAGTTGACATGAAATTTTTGCTTAATCCTGGATATGGGGATGTTACATTTTGGTATCAAAGCTGACCTCACTGGCTGTCCGGTTGTGCTGACGGGGTCGTCGGACTCCTTAAGGGGGGTGGATTGTAATATCCCACATCGACGGAGTGAGGATTTGGTAGCTGACCTTATTAAGTAGTGCTGGTTGCCGACTTGTTAAACGCGTTTTGGGATCATGCGTGGTCACCAAGAACAAATCCGTAAGGGCGGTAAGGCCCAAAGCGGACAATATTTAACGAGTTAAGTCGGGCTATGACATTTGGTATCGTAGAACTATGATATTTGATCCACGAATATTCCTTATGCGGAAATTACATGGCCTAAAAATACTATTTTTTTAAGCCGAACTCACACTTATCCAAACCTTTGTATATAATCGGTTCTCCCTCAAAGTCTCGTAGCACAACCCTTAGATGTTGTTCATACTCCAAGTAAGAGTTTGAATACACCAAGATATCGTCTATAAATACCACCACATATTTGTCCAGGTAAGGCCGAAACATTTGATTCATCAAGTCCATAAATACGACCGGAGCATTGGTTAACTCAAAATGCATCACCAAAAACTCGTAATGCCCATAATGAGTTTTGAATGCCGTCTTCAATATGTCTTGTTCCTTGATTCTCAACTGGTGGTATCCAGATCTCAAATCTATCTTAGAGAACACCCTAGCACCCTTCAACTAATCAAACAAATCATCTATTCGTAGGAGTGGGTACTTGTTCTTCACCGTCACTTTATTCAATTGATGATAATCGATGCACAAACAAAGTGTGCCATTCTTTTTCTTTACAAACAATACCTGAGCTCCCCAGGGCGAGTTATTACGCCAGATGGAACCTTTATCTAACAATTCTTGAAGCTAGACCTTTAATTCAGCCAATTCCATAGGTGTCATCCTATAAGGAGACTAGACTATAGGAGAATTCCTGGAATAGTTTCTATGGAAACTTCAATTTCTCTAACTGGAGGTAATCCAGACAACTCTTCCGGGAATACATCTCGAAACTCCCTCACAACAGAATACTAGTAAAATCTATGCTACCCTTTTCCAGCCTCTCTTACATGGGCTAACCAAGCAGAACAACCATTCTTCAAAGAACTTTCCACCACCAAGACCGAGATTACACAACTTGGAACTATTTTTCTTTCCCTTTAAACACTATTCTTTTATCACTTATTTCTTGGATTGTCACCGTTTTGGTGAAACAATCCACTTGTGCCTTATGTTTACTTAGTCAATCCATGCCCAGAATCAAGTCAAAATCGTATAACTCTAATGGCATAAGATCTACCCTCAATTCTAACCCTCCAATATATAGTTTTACCCTCTATAAATATCATCAATATGTATATTCTCTCCTAGAGGTGCACTAACTGTCACTCCTACACCCAACTTACTAGATAACACATGCAAGTTATTCAAAGTTCTATAAGCTATAAAGGAATGACTAGCTACAGGATCAATTAAAGTATAAACTTATATTGTATCTAACTGTTAAGTACCTACCACCACATCAGGTACAACTCCCACATCCTTGTGGGTCATGTGATATACCCAACATTGAGTCCTCCCCTCCTGAATTCTGGGCCTTCCACGAGTAGCACTCGTCCCTGATTGGGTAGGCCTAATAGGACGATCGACTGTAACTGATTGCTGCTGGCTCTAAACCTCAGTCCTCTGACCATGGGCTCCCTCGGTAGTTCTACAGGGACAATCCTTTTTCATATGACTCATGTTCCCATAATAGTAACAACCTGCCGCCTACATGCGGGCATTCTCTCTATCGATGCCCCTATACTCTATAAATATAACATCTCCCCGACATCGCGGAGCAATCTCCGAGTGTCGCTACTCACACCTTTGACAGAATAGATACACTTGGTCCTTTTGCTGTAGATCCTCTAGCAATTATGACTCTCTGTCTAGCCTGTCCTTCCCGGGATCCTCTTCTACTAACCTGTCTAGATCCTCCTAAGCTACCTCTTAGGGTGAAACTCCTACCTCTTCTCCGGAATTGTTCTGATGATTGTCCACTCTTCCCTTTCTTTGGGAGAGGAGGTCTCCTAGTTAAAAATTCAAAATCTCTCCTTTTAGCTCCAGTTGCCTGACTCTACTCGACCACTAGCTTCGGGGCATCCCTTATTACCCTCTCCATACCCTAAGCAACCCGTATCAATTCCTAAACCGACTAAAATTGCATGGCTATCAATATCATCCTCAGCTCCTACCTCAGTCCATCACGAAACCTCTCCACCCTGCGGCACTCTATAGGAAGGTAAGTGGAGGCAAAAGCTGTTAAGTCCTAGAATCTCCTCTCATACTCTAGAACTGTCAAATCTCCCTGCCTCAAATCCAAAAACTCTTGTTTTTTCTCCCTTTTATGCTCCCAAGAGTAGTACCTCTCCTCAAACTCTTCACGAAAGTCCCTCTATCTCAATACCTCCCCCGATCTCCTCTCTCTGATGGTCTCCCACCAAGAGTGGGCACTTTCAATTAATAGCTGTGTCACGCAATCCACCCATAGCTCCTTTGGCACTTGCATCTGATTTATAACTCTTTCCACTTTCCTCGCCCAGTGTCCAACAACCTCAGTATCCTCTTCGCCACGGTAAGTCATACAATCCATCTCTCTCATACTCTTCACCCACTGCACTATGGTGACTACCCTATCTGATCTAGGATCTGTACTGGAGGCTCCTGCTGTCATTCCTGCTGCTATAGCTCTCACTATATGATCTATAAAAACCAGATTTGAAAATGGGTTTGACGCAGCTTTCGGTGCCACTGGTGGGGGTATATAATGATGCCTCAAAAAGGGGTCTGGGATGTGTGTTGATGCAACACGGGCATGTGTTCGCTTATGCATCAAGACAACTAAAGTTGCATAAGGTGAATTACCCAGGTTTATGACCTAGAACTTACGGTGATGTTTGCCTTAAGAGTATGACAACATTATTTGTATGGATCACCAGTTCAAATCTTCACAGACCATAAGAGTTTGAAGTATTTGATGTCATAGAAGGAGCTAACATGTGATAGAGAAGATAGGTAGAGTTAATAAAAGATTACGATTTTGTGATTGACTACCATCCTGGTAAGGCTAATGTAGTAGCCGATGCCTTAAATTGGAAGGGAAAAACAGTAATGAATGATATGGAGATAAAAGAACAAGGAATTATAATGGAATTGAAGAAGATAGGCTTGCGGCTAAGTGTAGGGCCCGAGGGATCACTGTTAGCTCAGTTAAAGATCTAATATGTGCTTCGAGACAAGGTCTTGGTGGCTCAACAGGTGGATGGAAAAGTAAAGGAGATCAAGGAGAGGGTAAACCAGGTACGAGAGAAAGCATTCCAAATGTTATCTAATGGGCTAATAGCTATGGGTAGGCAAGTTTATTTGCCTGAGGATAAGACTTTAAAAGATGAAGTATTAAAAGAAGCTCATGAATCCCGATTTGTTACTCATCCTGGGAGTATAAATGTAACGCTCGATGATTTTGTAAGCATTTATAATTAATTCCTACGATTTGGTACTTAAAAAAATTGGGCAACTTTTTATTTTTATTTTTATTTTGACATTCCAAGTGTCGACATTAATCATCCAATATACATTAACCCTTCATAAACATCTTTTCATACAACACCTGTCATATCAATTCCCGATTCCCTGGATCGTAAATTCATCGCACTAATTATTCTTTCTATTGTATCTCATCAACCATCACACATAATTAATTACTCACATTTGTATGATTAATATTTATGGATAAGAAGCACGTTAAAGATTAACCGCGGAATGGTTTTTCTCGATGAATACATATACAAATTAAATTAAGTACATTATCTTTATAAAAAGGTATAATATACATGACATGCATTGTGAATCCCATTTATTTTTACAAGTTTCTACATGTAATGAATTTTCCTATAACTACCATTAATTAGCTTATATTACATAATTTTAGTAAAAGTAATATCCTGGAAGATTATTAGGTGTCTTGGGTGCAAGAAGGTCCTGTTCAACATTAATTTATATGAGCATACAAAAATATAAGAAATAAGATCTAAATATTTAAAGCCATGCATATAATTAACATATATCCTAATCCTCATATTCTATAGGAATTCATTATTTTCCAAAACCAATTTTTGGTGATCATCGTGAATCATTTTAGACATTCTTAATTTTTATAATTGGATGCTCATTTATATCAGTTAAACTCTTTGCCTGGAGACCCAGTCATTTCAACGTGGGTATTATTATTAGTCAAACTAATCTCATCAATTATTCCCGGTCATCCCAATTTGGATGCCATTAGCCAAAGCTAATCTTATCAATCATTCCCATGAAAATAGTATTTATTTTTATCTTTATTTTTTTATTTTCCTACTCATAAGCAATATTTTTATGATAGTATTTTTTTTTGCCCGTAGGCAATATTTTTACGATAGTATTTTTCCTGCTCTTAGGCAATATTTTCAAGATATTATTTTCCTGCCCGTAGGCAATGTTCTCGAAATAATAATATTCTCCTTCTCATCAGCAACACTCACACGATAATATTTCCTACCCATTGGTTACATTTACATAACAATAGTATTTCCTACTCGTTCGCAACATTTACACAATAGTAGTATTTCCTACTCATTGGCAACATTCACATAATAATAATAATATTTCTCCTTCTTGTTAGCAATATTCACACAACAATAACATTTCTTACTAATTGGCAACGTTCACACAATAATAATATTTCTCCTACTTGTTAGTAGATTTCATGCAACAATATTTATACTGCCCGTAGGCAATGTTCATATAGCAATATTTCTCATGATACATAGTAGTACAAAATACACATAATGTCTATCACATACTAGCATTGCAAGAATTTAAACAATTTAAAGAAGCAAGGGCGACACTTACCTTGAACCCCTGTTATACATGTTCTTGAGAAGTTATGTGCTCCTTTGAATGCTTATCCTGAAAATTGAAGACCTACTGTTTGGGAAGTAAAATTTATGGTAGGAGTGTTTGTTTCCGATCTTAACCGTTCTGAATTTATATAACGTCTGGATGAACAACATATCCAAAATCCAGACCAATCCAATGGTGAAAAGATGATATAACGGCCGACGAATGAGGCTGTCTTGAAGGGTGATTTTCCAAAAATGTTCCTCCGATGATAGCCCTCAAACGAAGCCTGCTATTGACAATCTCTCTAGTCGAATGTAGGTGACATTGAGCATAATAACATATCCAAACAGCAACCTAATCCAACGGTGGAAAGCCAAGATATGGCTGCCGAAGTTCCTAGCCTGTTGCCATCCCAAAACCCATAGTTTCAAATAAACTTATTCCTTCTATTTTTCTTTGTTACTTTAACTTATTTCAATGAGTTCTTGTAAAAATCTACAAAACTCATGTCCTCCTCTTTCAAGTTCCAGCTTCTACTCTTTGTTTTCCCAAGCTTTATAACTCTCTAAGTATAGTCACTTGATTTGTTTTTCTTGGATATAATTCTCCCAAGAACACTCCCTTTTTATTTAGAAGAGATGAAGAAAATGGGAGAAAAATGGTCTCCCTCATGTTTTCTACCTTTGCAGAGGACGTGGGCTGTCTTTAAAGGAGGAGAGGGGAGTATTGTTTTGTATAAAATTACCAAAATGCCCTTATTAATGCCCCTTGTGTCATTTTCTTCAATTTACCCGATTTTAAGTACTCTCATAAAGCTTCCCAAAATCCGATTGGCATGAAATTTTAACCTAAGATAAACCAATCAGTTGAGACTCTTCTTCGTTTTCACTAACATTACAAATTTTAATCTAAAATTCGTAACCCTCATTTTGACTTCCACCATACCTTTAAATTTATTTATGAAGATCATTCTTTCCTTTACACATAGCATTTGTTATTATTTCTACTATTTGTTCATTTCTTTTCATATTGAGTCTCTATTACTCATCGAGGTCCTTCTTTTTTTTCTTTTTCTACGATCCTATGTTTATTTGAGTCATTTCAACATGGGTATTATTATTAGTCAAACTAATCTCATCACTTATTCCCGGTCATCCCAATTTGGATGCCATTAGCCGAAGCTAATCTTATCAATCATTCCCATGAAAATAGTATTTATTTTTATTTTTTTATTTTCCTACTCATAGGCAATATTTTTACGATAGTATTTTTCCTGCCCTTAGGCAATATTTTCACGATATTATTTTCTTGCCCGTAGGCAATGTTCTCGAAATAATAATATTCTCCTTCTCATCGGCAACACTCACACGATAATATTTCACTCTTGTTGGCGACATTTACACAACAATAGTATTTCCTACTCGTTGGCAACATTTACACTATAGTAGTATTTCCTACTCATTGGCAACATAATAATAATAATAATAATAATAATAATAATAATAATAATAATATTTCTCCTTCTTGTTAGCAATATTCACACAATAATAACATTTCTTACTAATAGGTAACGTTCACACAATAATAACATTTCTCCTACTTGTTCGTAGCTTTCACGCAACAATATTTATACTACCCGTAGGTAATGTTCACATAGCAATATTTCTCATGATACATAGTAGTACAAAATACGCATAATGTTTATCACATATTAGCATTTCAAGAATTTAAACAATTTAAAAAAGCAAGGGGGCGACCCTTACCTTGAACCCCTGTTATACATGTTCTTGAGAAGTTATGTGCTCCTCTGAATGTTTATCTTGAAAATTGAAGACCTCTTTGTTCGGGAAGTAAAATTTATGGTAGGAGTGTTTGTTTCCGATCTTAAGCGTTCGAATTTATATAACATCCGGATGAACAACATATCCAAAATCCGAGACCAATCCAACGGTGAAAAGATGATATAACGATCGGCGAATGAGGGTTTGTCTTGAAGGGTGATTTTTCGAAATGTTCCTCCGAAGTGATGCCCTCAAACGAAGCCTGCTATCCTTTTTTTTTTCTTTTCTACGATCCTATGTTTATTCGGGGGTTGACAACAAATATGTATAGGGATTTAAAGGAATACTACTAGTGGCCAAATATAAAAAGGGAAATAACAGAATTTTTATCGAACTGTGGGATATGTCAGCAAGTAAAGATAGAACACTAGAGACCTGTAGGGGATTACAATTATTATCGATTCCAGAATGGAAATGGAAGGATGTTTCTATGGATTTTATGACAGGATTACCCAGGGAAAGAAAGGTAATGATGCCATATAGGTGGTGGTGGATCAACTGACAAAATCTATTTTGTTCTTACATATAAAGATGACTGATTCGGTAGATAAGTTGGCAAAATTATATATAAATAAAGTAATCAGACTTCATGGGGTGCCAGTGTCGATTATATCGGATCGGGATCCAAGGTTCATATCGAGATTACGACCTAGCTTACAACGAGCATTGGGGACAAAGTTGAATCTAAGCACGACGTTTCACCCTCAGATAGATGGTCAATCGGAAAGGACCATTGAAACTCTTGAGAATCTCCTGAGGTCCTGTGTGCTGGAGTTTGAAGGGAACTGGGAGGATCTCCTACCATTGGTGGAGTTTACTTATAATAATAGCAATCAAGCTATTATTGGTATGGTTCCATATGAGGCATTGTATGGGAGGAAATGTTGTACCCTAATTTGTTGGGATGAAGTAGGAGAAAGAAAGCTTTTGGGACCTGAAATGGTGCAACTGAGAACTGACAAGGTGAAGGTGATCAAAAAGAGGATGAAGGAAGCCCATGATAGATAGAAAAGTTACGCAAATAGCCAAAGAAGGCCTTTGGAATTCCAAGTGGGGGATAAGGTATTTTTTAAGGTGGCGCCTTGGAAAGACATCATTCGATTTGGAGTAAAAGGAAAATTAGCTCCGAGATATATTGGCCCTTTCAAGATTAAGGAAATAATTGGACCAGTTGCCTATCAATTAGAGTTGCCTGCATATTTGAATAAGATTCACAATGTATTCCATGTGCCATTGTTGTGGAAGGCCAAGATAGACCCTCACTGGGTATTGCCACAAGTTCCTATGAAGATTAAAGGGGATCTAACCATGGAAGCTAATCCTATCAAGATCTTGGATTGAGATGAGAAGGTGTTGAGGAATAAGAGAGTTCCCCTGGTGAGAGTATTGTAGAGAAACTCTCGAATAGAAGAAGAAACATGGGAAAAAGAATCCGAGATGAAGCAGAAGTTCCCGCATTTATTCTTCGACATAGGTACGTAATTTGAATTTTGAGGATAAAATTTCTATTAGGAGGGAAGAATGTAAACCCGGAAAAAAAATAAATGTTGCTTAAATTACAAACTAACTACATGAGAAATAAAAGTGAAGAAATTCATGCATATGGTTAAATAAAAATAGGAATTCATAAATTTTTTAATATAAATTTCCGAGCAAAATAATTCGAGACATTATAAATAAACTCGGTAATGTCGAGGGTTGGATTTAATTGAAGAAAATAATACACTTAAAGAAAATGGGGCCTAAGTGCAAATAAGAAAAATTATAGAGTATAAATACTCTTCTCCTCACAAAAAATCAGAAGCAACCATAAGGAAAGGAAAGGAGTTTTTGTATTCATTCTTGCAAATCAAGAGAAAACCACAAAATTTCAAGAACCCATCCAATATTAAGAGTTTATAGGTAGAATAAACACTTGGAGGCAAGGAATTAACAAGAAAAATTTGAACAAAAGAGGGAAGTGAGTGCCGACTATCCATAGAAAAAAGGGGGAGTCGAAAATCTTCGACTGGTTGAAGATAGAAACCTTGATTCTTACCGGGTAAGATGTTCTAATCATGTCCTATAAGTCGTTTCAAATTCGATTATGAATTGATGCTTGAATTGAGGAAAATGTAATAGATGTTAAAATTAAGTTAATTCATGTGTTGTATATGATTGGGGACATGAAACCATGATTTACCTAGAAAATGTAGTTTGTGAATGTTATGTGTGAATGGAAGGGGTGCCGAATCTGGACAGGCTTATTTCCCGACTTTTGATGAGATTTTGAGTAGGAGGATGAAGGAATTAGGAACAGGTTCCTCATAGAAATTGTAGTTTTGGATATTGACTAATTAAGAAAATTGGTCTTGCTCAATTTGGAGCTGTAGAACTCCAGTTATGGGTTACTAACCGAGACTGGGTCATGACAGATCCTGTAGGGTAGTAGGACTGATTAGTTGATGAACAATTTCGACTATCTTGGGGGGCAGAACTGAGTTTTTCTTCCTCAGAGAACTTGTAGCTTTATGCCTTATCTTTTCCAACGAGACCAATCTTGCTTGAAACGGAGTTCTAGAACTCTGGATATAGTTAAACATCTGAGAAGAGGTCAGACAGTAAAGGTTGAATAGTAACAGTTCAATGTCTAGACAGTAACAGTTCAATACAATAACAGTTCAAGACAGTAACGGTTGGACAGTAACAATATTAAGAGTTTAGAAAATGTTTTAAAACTCCTAGGTCTGATAGTAATGCTAGACCCAAGAGTCTTGCATCTGACGACTATACCATACTTAATAGCCTTGAAAAAAAAACATTTAAACTATTATTGTAGTATTCTAAACAGAAATTTTAATTAATTTTTTTTATATATTTTTTATATTTCTTACAAAAAAAATTTAACCTATCATTGAATTATCCTAGAATAAATCCTAATTATTTTTTATAAAAAAAATATTTAAACTATCTTTGAAGTATCCTAAACAAAAATTCTAATTATTTTTTTTATAATTTTTTTTTTATTTTTTACAAAAAAAACATTTAAACTAAAGTATTCTAAAGAGAATTTCTAATTAATTTTATTAAATTATTTTATTTTTTAAATTTTTTATAAACTCTTGGGTCCGACGGCCATGTCAGGCCCAAAAGACTTAGACCTGACAGCCATGCCATGACAAATTAATTTTTTTATAATTATTTTTTTTTTATATAAAACAATATTTAAACTATCATTGCAGTATCATAAACAAAAATTCTAATTAATTGTTCTTTACAATTTTGTTTTATTTTTTATAAAAAAATAAACTATTATTAAAGTATCATAAACAATAATTCTAATTAATTTTTTTTATAAACAAATATTTACATTATCATTGAAATATCCTAAATAAAAATCATAATTAATTTTTTTTTATATAAAATGTTTTAACTATCATCGAAGTATTTTAAACAGAAATCCTAATAATTATTTTTTATAAATTATTTTTATATTCTATAAAAAACAATTAAACTATCCTATCTTAAACAAAAATCCTAATTATTTTTTTTAAATAATTATTTTTATTTTTTATAGACACCCAAAAGCCTTGGATCTGACGGTCATGCCTAATTAATTTTTTTATTTTTTATAAACAAATATTTAAACTATTTTTAGAGTATCCTAAATAGAAATCGTAATTAAAGTTTTCTACAAATTATTTTTATTTTTTATCAAAATAAATTAAATTATCCTTAAAGTATTCTAAACGGTAATCCTAATTATTTATTTTATAATTGTTTTATTTTTTTAAGAAAAAAATTAAACAATCATTGAAATATCTTAAATAGAAATTATAATTAATACTTTTTTATATTATTTTATAAAAATATTTAAATTATTATTAAAATATACTGAAAAGAAATTCTAATTAATTGTTTTTATAAATTATTTTTATATTTTATAAATAAAACATTTAAACTATCATTGAAGTATCCTAAACGGAAATTTTATTAAATTTATTTTATATTTATTTTATTTTTTAAAAAACAATCATGTAAACCGTCCTTAAAATATCATAAGCGAAATCATAATTAATTTTTTCAATAATTATTTTTTATAAAAACAAACATCTAAACTACCGTTGAATATTTTAAATAGAAATAATAATAATATATATATATATATATATATATATATATATATATATATATTAAACTATGGTTAATCCTAATTAATTTTATTTTATAAATTGTTTTTATTTTTTTTATAATAAAATATTTAAACTATCATTGAAATATCCTAAAAATAATCATAATATATATATATATATATATATATATATATATATATGTTAATTTATTTTTTTATAAAAAAAATATTTAAACTATCCTTGAAGTATCATAAATAATTTTTTTAATATTTTTTAAAATTTAAACTATCCTAAACATAAATTCTAATTCATTTTATTTTATAAATTGTTTTTATTTTTTTAATAAAAAACATTTAAACTATCTTTAAAGTATCATAAACAGAAATTTTAATTATTTTTTTATCTATTCTTTTAATTATTTAAACTATCTTTAGAACTTAAAATCAAACAATACTAATACTTCTATTGATATCTGCTATGAGTGAATCAATAAATAAAGGCCTGCTGATGGGATGACACCTATTATTAAAAAAAAGCTAAAACTGTTCAATGTTTCACTGGGCAAGTTCACAGTGAAACGCTGAGAAGTTTTTATTTTTAAATTTTTTCCTATTTTTTTTTGTTTTTTTTGTTTTTATTTTTTTTGGTTTTCTATGCTTTTATGGGTTTTTTTTTTGCTTTTTTTTGTGTATTTTTCTTTTAATGAATTTTTTTTGTTTAATTTAATTTGTTAATGTTAATTTTTTATTTAGTTATCAAATTTTCATAACACGGATCCGGGTTTGACGGGTTAACTGATTTAACGAGTTAACCCGAATTTTTTTTTCTTTTCTTTTTAATTAATAACATATACTAAAAGCTGTTCGGTTTTTCTTGTGCGAGTCCATAGTGAAACGCTAAAGCTTTTTTTTTTCTTTTTTTTTCTGTTTTATTTATTTATTTTTTTTGCTTTTTATGCCTTGATGGGTTTTTTTTTCCTTTTTTCTTTGTGTTTTTTTTTTTTTTTAATGAATTTTTTTGTTTATTTTAGTTTGTTAATGTTAATTTTTTTTTTAGTTATCGAGACTTTCATGACACGGATCCGGGTTTGACGAGTTAACCTGGATTTTTTTTTCTTTTTTTAAAGTTTGACGAGTTAACCCAGAATTTGTTTTTTGCTTTTTTTCTTTTTAATTAATTTTTTTTTCGTTTAGTTTAGTTTTTTAATGTTAAATTTCTTTCTATTTAATTATCAGACTTTCATGCCACGTATCCCGGGCTTGACGGGTTAACCCGTCAATTTTTTTTCTATTTAGTTATCAAACTTTTATGATGTGAATCCCAGGTTTGACGGTTTAATCTGGTTTGAAGGGTTAACCCAGTTAATTCAGATTTTTTTTCTTTTTCTTCATTAGTTTTTTTCTTCATGTTGGTTTTTTTTCTTTGTTTTTTTTTAATTAATCTATTTAATTATCACACTTTTGTGACACGACCTTTGCAGCCCGAGACCCACATTCAAGACTCTTGGGTCGGTGTTGTAGCCAGACTCACTTAAACTTGAGTCATGTAAGTTTAATATTATTATTAATATTATAAATATTACTCTTGGGTCAAGCGTTGCAGCTAAACCAAAGGCTTTTGGGCATATCTTTGCAAAAAGACCCAACACTCTTAGATCTTAGCCTTTTTTGATATTTTTTATGCAAGAAAAAAAATTAACCCATGGCGTGTGCCTTTGTTTTTTTTTTTTCTCTCTTTTCCTTTTTAAGCCTTTTATTGTGGATTGCACAATACAGTTCACAGTGAAAAAGCTGATGCCTTTAGTTTTTTTTTTTGTCTTTTTTTTAAATTATTTTTTTAATTTAGTTTCTTAATATTAAATTTTTTCTATTTAATTATCGAGACTTTTATGACATGGATCCCAGTTTCGACATTAATCTTTTTTTTAATTTATTTTATTAATAATAAATCATTTTTCTATTTAATTATCACACTTTCATGACATGAATTACAGGTTTGATGGGTTAACCTGGTTTGGCGGGTTAACTTAGGGTTGATTCAGATTTTTTTTCTTTTTCCTCATTAGTTTTGTTCTTCCGATTTCATCTTTTAATATTGTATGCAGTCCACAGTGAAAAGGCTAAAGCTTTTAGTTTTTTTTTTTTGCTTTTTTTTATGCCTTTCACTGTGGACTGCATAGTGCAGTCTACGGTAAAAAGGTTGATGCCTTCTTTTTTTTTAATTAATTTTTTAATTTAGTTTGTTAATATTAAATTTTTTTCTATTTAGTTATCAGACTTTCATGACACGGATCTCAGGTTTGACGGGTTAACCCAGTTAATTTAGATTTTTTTTTCTTTTTCTTCATTAGTTTTTTTCTTCTTATAAGTTTTTTTCTTTTATTGTTTTTTTTATTTAATATTTTTTTATTTAATTTAGTTCATCATTATTAAATTTTTTTCTATTTAGTTATTGACTGATGCCTTTAGTTTTTCTTTTTTTTTTTTTTTTTTTTTTTTTTGCTGTTTTTATGCCTTTAACCGTGGACCGGTGCGCTCTGGTAAAAAGGTTGATGCTTTCTTTTTTCTTTTTAATTAATTTTTTAATTTAGTTTGTTAATATTAAATTTTTTTCTATTTAGTTATCAGACTTTCATGACACGGATCTCAGGTTTGACAGGTTAACCCAGTTAATTTAGATTTTTTTTTCTTTTTCTTCATTAGTTTTTTTCTTCTTATAAGTTTTTTTTCTTTTATTGTTTCTTTTTATTTAATATTTTTTTTATTTAATTTAGTTCATCGGTATTAATTTTTTTTCTATTTAGTTATCGACTGATGCCTTTAGTTTTTTTTCTTTTTGTTTTTTTGCTATTTTTATGCCTTTAATCGTTGATTTTACACCTTTGTAGTCCACGGTGAAAAAACTGATGTTTTTTTGTTTGTTTTTTTTTTTAATTAATTTTTTTCGTTTAATTTAGTTTGTTAATGTTCAATTTTTTTTCAATTTAGTTATTAAATTTTCATGATACGGATCCCGGGTTTGACGGGTTAGCCCAATTAATTTTGTGTTAACCCGTCAATTTTTTTTTTCTATTTAATTATCAAACTTTCACGACATGAATCCAAGGTTTGACGGGTTAACCTGGTTTGAAGGGTTAATCCAATTAATTCATATTGTTTTTCTTTTTCTTCATTAATTTTTTTCTTCCTTTTAGTTTTTTTTCTTTTTAATTAATCTATTTAATTATCACACTTTTATGATATGACCTTGCGATCGGACCCACATCAAAGACTATTGGGTCCGGTATTGCAGTCGACCCACTTAAACTTGAGTCATGCAAGTTTAATATTATTATTAATATTATAAATATTACTCGAGGTCGACGTTGCAGCTACACCCAAGACTTTTGGGTATAGCTTTGCAAAAAGACCTAATACTTTTAGATATTAACTTTTTTTAATATTTTTTATGTAAAAATTATTGACCCGTGACATTACGCGGGTCATGTAACTAGTTGGTGGAACTAAACTAAAACCCCTGTTGATATTACTGTATAGGCAAAGACAGTAGATCAATGAATAAATTTTGCAAGGCCTGCTGATGGATGACAGGTGCAGGGTGGAGCAATAAATTGTGGGTGGCTCTGGGTGACAATTTCTCTCTTTCTCTCGGATCTTGCTTCTCTTGGCGCGTGGGTTGCTGCTGTCTTAATTGGTTGCCAGGTCATCTTTGGGTGTTTTTATTTTTGGGTTTCTCGGTCATTGGGTGGGTTTTTGCTGGTTGATGGTTTCGCCTGCGGGGTTGGTGTTCGGGTCGATTTCGCTCTCTTTTTCCTCATTGATTTGTTTGCCTTCCGGGCGCATGCTTGATCTCTTTTCTCTCCCACGGTTCGGTGCTTGGATGTGTCCAGAATGGTTTCTCATCTCTATACGGGTTCTACTTCATGTTGCAAGGGCTTTTGGCCATCGTATCGGATCGGTGTTCCCCTTTTTTTCCAGAATGGTTTCCCATCTTTATGTTCTTCTGTTTTGGTCACTGGGTTGTCGCACGTGTGCGGCGTCGCGGCGATCGTCCCCCCTCTATGGTATGGATATATATCGGTAAACGTGGGGAGACAAGGAATTCTTTGTCTCTTAACGGTAAAAATTGGAATGGGAGTCGCCACCTAGTATTATGGTCACTAGGAACCCTAACTGGTCTGAGAGATCAGGTACGGAGACTGGTTGCGTAAAGGGAAGGTATTAGCACCCCAAATACGCCCTACCTAAGGTAAGTTGCATTGTTTTATTTGTCTGATCAAAATCTAAGGTTTGGTCATGTTTTCTATTTGTTGGTCCTGTTTATCTAAGACTCAAGAAAAGCCCTCCTCAATAAGAAGGTTCTTATCTTTAATGGGGCAGAACCTAACCGTTCTAATGTTGGAAAAACATTTAATATCCGGAATATGTATCACATGTAATATCGTACCCCGGATACTAAAAGACAAACAAAATAAAATTTTTGTTGTTTTTGAAATTTTGGCCAATGTTCTCTTGACTCTAATAAACTGGTTATCAAAGCCAAAATGCATGCTAAAACATTGTTTTTTTTTTTTAATGAAAAATACCATATGATTTTTTAGCATGGAGATACTTGGCCGTATGCACAAAAACATTTTTTTATTTTTTAAAAAAAACAAGTTTTTTTTTTTTTGGAAGTTTTGAAAACCAGGTATTTTAATATCGGATTTTTGTATTTTTAATAACATGAAAAATATTGCTTGATATTAATCAAAATGACATAAAAATACGCGGAAACTTGTAAAATTACAAACAAATATTTTTGAATTAAAAAATGGGCGGATCTCGCCCACCATCCTGGGCTGGGCCGACCGGCCCATATGCGTGGGCTGGACTCGGCCCAGCCCGCGTGGGCTGGGCGATGTTCCGACCCATAAGCAATTAAAAGGGGCTGGTTTCTTGTCTTGTGCACGGTAACCCGCCAAAAATATAATTAGCTAGTTAGCGCACAAGCCAAGTAACTAGCTAATTAATCTTCCTTTTGGCGTGAACGTAAACGTTCGCATGCAAAATGAAGTCGAAGCAAAACGACAGGGAAGGGGAGAAAGTTACACGGAGTTGTGGCGCGGCGGTAGCAGATGCAGCGGGGGTGGCGATGTAGGCGCGGCTGTTCTCTTTCCTTCTCTCCCGTCTCCTCTGTTTCTCTTCTTTGCCCCTTCTCTCGTCTTTCGTTGTTCACTCTCTCTCGTTCGCTCCTCTTCTTCCTCTTCGATTCGCTGGCGTTGGCGCGTTAATGGTGGCAGGATGGCGGTGGCAGCCTACCGGGAAGCCCGATGACGCGGGCCGTGCTTCTTCTCCACGGTGCAGCGACACTAACGTTTGTGTCTTCCTCTTCCGGTCTCAGGTTTTTTTTTTATCAACTTTCAGCTCTCCCCTCTTTTCCTTCCCTTCCTTCCTCTATTCTTCCGTGCTTCCTTTTCGTTTTTTTTTTTCGTTTAAGTTTGCCGGTGGAGGCGTTTGTTTCTCTCTAAACCTTTCTCTCCTCTCAACATCTCCTCCTCGTTTTCTTCCCTCTAGTTTCTACTTTCGGTCCCTTGCTCTTCCATGGTGTTTCACTCCTTCGGTCTCACCTCTCTTTCTCTCTAATCACTCGTCGGTCTCTCTCTCGGTCTCCCTCACTTTTTCTTTCTAACGAAAACGTTCCAGCCTCCCTTCTCCCTCTTCTCTTCCTCAATGCAACTTCTCTAAACTTTCAACTTCTCTAAATCTCTTCTCCTCATTTCTCCTCTCGCACTCCCTTTGTATTTATAGGCGGGAGGGGGAGAGGGCCACCATGCCCTATTCTCGCCATGGTGCGGGGCATAGTGGTATAGGGCGACTACTGCGCGGCCCGCCCCTACCTCCGTAGGGCATCTTTCGGCGTGATGGCGTGGTGGTGTCGGTGAAGGGACAAGTTAGGTCGTAGTTGTTTTTTTGGGTTTTGGGAGAGAGAAAGGAGAGAAAAAAATGGGGGGAAAATGCTTCTTCTTCCCCGTTCTCTCGCGTGTCCATGGGAAGAAGCAAGCTTATGGTGTCTCTCTTCTTCTTTTTTTTTTTTTTTTTTTTTTCCAAGTGAAATGCATGAAACGTTGTTTTGACCAAAACACGTCGTTTCATTTAAACGAAAATCGGCGCCAAAATGGGTCCAATTTCAGATCAGCCCTTCAATTTGCGCGCTTTTTCACTATGGTCCTTGATTTTGGATTTCTTTAATCGAGTCCCTAATTGGCCACCAGACTTCAATATGTATGCAATTAAGCCCCCGATTTGACCAAATCAACTCTCAAAAATTATACTTTGATCCCATAACTTTAATTTCTTCCAATTAAAAAACAAATTGACTTAAAAATCAATTTTTCTTGCGATCAAACGCTCCATAAATTCAATTAAACCTTCAATGAAATTTAATTGAGTTTATAAACATCTCGATTTGTACATTTCTTCCTCAAATAAAATTTTCTTTATCAATAGGGCTCTCACAGGTCAACGATTCTTGTCAAAATTTCAATTTTTGTATTTTTGAACCTCCTCACCCAATTTTTGACCATTTTCTCGGGCGCTTTGCCATCCTCTTTTCACTGTTATTATTTTTTTTTGATAATATTTTGATTTTTATTTATTTATATTTTTTTTGTATTTTGTGTGGGGACCCAAAAATGGGTTACAACAGCTTG
This sequence comes from Populus x sibirica, assembly GCA_019202695.1. Lineage (NCBI taxonomy): Eukaryota > Viridiplantae > Streptophyta > Magnoliopsida > Malpighiales > Salicaceae > Populus > Populus x sibirica. The sequence continues at coordinate 26,558 of JAGMVL010000231.1, forward strand.
CCCCCTCTTTACAATGCTTACGGAGCAAAGATTTTGCGTAGTAAGTGTTGTAAAGATAAACAACATTGGTCTTCCAAAACTGGTCTTTCTCAAAATTTGGTTGACCTAAAACTTCAACCGGACCCTAAGTCCCGTCTCGTGGGTTGGGCTAAACCGAGATCCTTTCGTCGATCCCCTTTAACCGGAACCAAAACTCCTGTGTGCGGTTAGGATAGACTGAGATTCCTTTCGCCAATCCCCTCTAACCAGAACCAAAATCTGTGTGGTTAAGCTGAACTGAGATCCCTTCGCCGATCCCCTTCAACTAGAACCAAAACCCTAAAATCTCGTGTGGTTAAGCCGAACTGAGATCCCTTCGCCGATCCCCTTCAACTAGAACCAAAACCCTTTGCAGTTAGGTTAAACTGAGATCCCTTCGCCGATCCCCTTTAACCATAACCAAAGTCTCTTCGTGGCTAGGCTAGACTGAGATCCCTTCGCCGATCCCCTCTAACCAGAGCCAAAATCCTTTGTGGTTAGGATAGACTGAGATTCCTTTCGCCAATCCCCTCTAACCAGAACCAAAATCTGTGTGGTTAAGCTGAACTGAGATCCCTTCGCCGATCCCCTTCAACTAGAACCAAAACCCTAAAATCTGTGTGGTTAAGGCGATGATCGAGATCCCTTCGCCGATCCCCTTCAACTAGAACCAAAACCCTTTGCGGTTAGGGTTAAACTGAGATCCCTTCGCCGATCTCCTTTAACCATAACCAAAGTCTCTTCGTGGCTAGGCTAGACTGAGATCCCTTCGCCGATCCCCTCTAACCAGAGCCAAAATCCTTTGTGGTTAGGATAGACTGAGATTCCTTTTGCCAATCCCCTCTCACCGTAACCAAAATCTGTGTGGTTAAGCTGAACCGAGATCCCTTCGCCGATCCCCTTCAACTAGAACCAAAACCCTAAAATCTGTGTGGTTAAGCCGAACCGAGATCCCTTCGCCGATCCCCTTCAACTAGAACCAAAACCCTTTGCGTTAGGTTAAACCGAGATCCCTTCGCGATCCCCTTTAACCATAACCAAAGTCTCTTCGTGGCTAGGCTAGACCGAGATCCCTTCGCCGATCCCCTCTAACCGAGCCAAAATCCTTTGTGGTTAGGATAGACCGAGATTCCTTTCGCCAATCCCCTCTAACTAGAACCAAAATCTCGTGTGGTTAAGGCGAACCGAGATCCCTTCGCCGATCCCCTTCAACTAGAACCAAAACCCTAAAATCTGTGTGGTTAAGCTGAACTGAGATCCCTTCGCCGATCCCCTTCAACTAGAACCAAAACCCTTTGCAGTTAGGTTAAACTGAGATCCCTTCGCCGATCCCCTTTAACCATAACCAAAGTCTCTTCGTGGCTAGGCTAGACTGAGATCCCTTCGCCGATCCCCCCTAACCGAGCCAAAATCCTTTGTGGTTAGGATAGACCGAGATTCCTTTCGCCAATCCCCTCTAACCGAACCAAAATACAGTGTGGTTAAGCTGAACTGAGATCCCTTCGCCGATCCCCTTCAACTAGAACCAAAACCCTTTGCAGTTAGGTTAAACAGAGATCCCTTCGCCAATCCCCTTTAACCATAACCAAAGTCTACGTGTGGTTATGCTAAACCGAGATCCCTTCGACGATCCCCTTTAACTAGAACCAAAGTCTGTGCGTTGCTAGGTCAACCTAGAATCCCACCTGGCGACTCCCTTCAACCAAAGCTAAAATCTTTATGTTGTGGTTAAACTGAGATCCCTTCTGGCAATCCCCTTTAACAAAAAAATGTTTCTTCTTCATGATGATAGGGTTCAAATTGAAAACTATTCTTCATTGATCTTCTTATTTCTTTGAGATTTCCCTAATGTTAGGATTTATCTCATTTTCCTCCCGTTCCAGGGTCCAAAACATGATTCTTCATTATTCATCGACTCAAAGATTCTTTCTCTGTCCCTAATCTTGCTGGACTATATTGAGAATTTTTCCTGTAACAAATTCAACAAAAATGTTTGATGCAATGCTTATGTATGCATCCTTACCCGGTTTGGAAACATAGGTCCCATCACTTCCTTTAATTTTCGAAACTCTCTCTTAATACGATCTTGTTCGCGTGCTCGAAACGGCATCTTGGATCCATTTCCTATGATGTCTCTTCTACCTATCACTTTTAGGGAAGAAATCCCCGACCTTTTTCGTTAGGTGACCCTTTTCCAAAAATGCATGATTTGCCATTGCTTTTTATATGCTCTTGTCAATGCTTTAATTTGTATTTCTCAAATTAAGGTCTTTTTGGTTTTCGTTCCAGCACAAAAAAAAAAATCCTTCCTCAAAAGAATCTTTAAAAGACTTGGATTTGTTCATGACAACTGAAACTTTCAACATACGCATCGAAAACTCTTTTAAGCAATTCCCATTGAGGGTTTTATTGGTTTTACGGAATGCGGTTTGTCTTTAGGTTGGTTTTTTTTTTCAAAGGTGACCTTTCGTTTAATCTTTTCAACGGGTTTTAAGTAATTATTTGTAAAGGTCATGTGCGGAAAAGGGAAATGTCTCATATTATCCTTTTTCTTGCATGGACAAAAGCGGATTATCACTCATTTGTTAAATCCGTGAGTTATAAGACCATCGTTTATTAACCCAAGTTATGCGCGCTTGATCGAAAGGACTTCTAAAGGCTTGTAATGTAGGCTACGTCTATGGGTTATGAAAGAAAAGGATGCTTTAAGGCTCAACGGTGTTTGAGGGTTTAAAGACTTAGGACCACTCTTCTTCTATCTTTTGTTCTTTGTGAAACTGTCTCATAGGTTGCGTTTGGAGAAGCTTGTTTAAGGATCCTCATCTCGGTCTTAAAGCATTATCAAACCATCATCTTCTTTCTTTATTCCTTTTTTTCCCTTTCTTTTTTTTTTTTTTTTTTTTTTTTTTTTGCCCCCCAAGTGTTGGGTTTTGACTTTCAAAGATCCAAGTCTTCTTCTTCTTCCTTTTTTTTTAATTTTGCTCAAATTCCTTCTCCCTTTTCTTCTTATCTTCTTCTCAAATGTTGGGCTTCCATTCTTTATCCCCTTTTTTTTTCTACAATTGTCTTCATCTTTTCTAACAAAAGATCTCTCATTGCCCCCAATGCGGGGTGTGGTCTTAGTCGGGTTTTCATAAAAAAAAAAAAAAAAAAAAAAAAAAAAAAACTCAATTCGGCTCAAATGGGGACTACAAAGGATGAAATCTTTAAAAAATGAAGGGATGACAAAGATGGCCTTTCCTCATTTCAAGACGCACATTGTTAGGATTGATAAACCTTGTTCTTATCTCGAAAGAAAAACATGCGAGTGATTACAAAGATGATTACCTAACCATTTATCCATAAAACGATATCGGGGGCAAGGTTTTATCGCGGGGTTAGCTTTGGGGTTTGTTTGGTTTGGTCACCTCTTAACGGGAATGCTTAAACTTCATCTTTGAGCATTTTATGATACATTCCTTGTAATCATGCGCAAAGCCAAATCTTCCAAGATTTTTTTTTGAAAATAAACAAATTAAGTCTTTGTGAGATCCATGCAATGAAAAAGGGGTTCTTTACACAAAGAAATCATGGCCAAACTTCACTTTATTCATTTTGGGAGAAAACTGAACACATTAGACATAATATCTCTTTACAGAGTCAGAATTCACAGGTCTAGCTAGATCTTCTCCATCCATTCTCGACAACTTCAGAGCTCCTCCTGAGAAAGCCTTCTTTACTATATAAGGACCTTCATAATTTGGGGCCCATTTGCTTTGATCTTCTCCTGGTAAAGACAATAGTTTCTTCAAGCACTAGATCTCCTTCTTGGAACACGCGAGGTCTAACCTTCTTGTCATATGTCTTGGCCATCCTTTTTCGGTAGAGTTGATGATGACAGTTGCGGCCAACCTCTTTTCACCGATCGGGTTTAACCGCTCATATCTTACTTTGGCCCATTCGGCCTCTTCTAATTCGGAATCCATCAACACCCTCAACGAAGGGATTTCTACTTCCAAAGGCATTACCGCCTCCATTCCATATACCAGAGCATACGGAGTAGTTCCTGTTGAGGTCCTTACTGCAGTGCGATATGCGTGGAGAGCGAACGACAACATCTCATGCCAATCCTTGTAAGTGACTACCATTTTCTGGATAATTTTCTTGATGTTTTTGTTGGTGCTTCCACGGCACCATTCATCTCGGGGCCTGTATGGTGAGGAATTTGAATGCTTGATTTTCCATTTGGTACAGAGCTCCACAATCATTTTGCCGTTGAAATTCGTGCATTATCGGTCACTATCTTTTCGGTGGACCATAACGACAAATCAAGTCTTTTTCTATAAACCTCTTCACCACTTTCTCGTGTTACATGGGCGTATGAACCGGCTTCTACCCATTTCGTGAAGTAGTCAATGGCTACGAGTATGAATCTATGCCCATTGCTAGCTTTTGGGTTAACAGGTCCAATCACATCAATCCCCCACATTGCAAATGGCCAAGGAGATGCTAGATTAATCAGAGGAGTCGGAGGCGCCTTGACCTTATCACTATGCACTTGACATTTGTGACATTTCCTGACATAGTCGATGCAGTCTTTCTCTAGTGTCATCCGAAATAACCAGCCCTTTGTATTTTCCTTGCTACCATATGCCCGTTAGCATGAGTTGAGCAAATCCCTTCATGTACCTCCCGTAAAGCATTTTTAGCATCTGTCTCATTCAAACACCTTAGCAAGGTTCCGTCAAATGATCTTTTATACAGAATATCTCCGTCGAGGTAGAAATCCATGGCCAACCTTCTTAGGGTTTTCTTATCCATCTTCGAAGCTCCCGCTGGATATTCCTGATTTTGCGAGAAAATTCTTGATATCGTAATACCAAGGCTTTCCATCTACCTCTCCTTCAATCGAGCATGAAGAAGTGGGTTATTTCGATGTCTATGTGTACGGGATGTACCTTATGTCCAAGATCAATTGTAGCCATAGCGACCAACGTGGCCAAAGCATCCGCAAAATGGTTCCCTTCTCTTCCTAGATGGGTGAATCTTATCTCTTCGAATTCTTCTGACAGTGCGGATAAATATTCCTGGTACGGCCTCAACTTTTCTTCCTTGGTTTGCCATTCTCCCTTCACCTGACAGATAATCAACATCGAGTCACCATATACATCTATCTTTCGATCTTCGGCTCTAACGCGCAGCTTCTAAACCCAGGATACAAGCCTCATATTCACTGTATTATTGGTGCATTCAAAATACAATTTAACAAACCGGATCGCTTCGGTCGGGAGAGATTATCACCGCGCCGGCCCCATTACCATAAACATTCACTGCTCCATCAAAAAACACGGTCCACCAATCTGTCTTCTCTTCTTCTCCCGCTATTGATAATACATTTTCATCAGGGAAATCAAAATCCAATGGCTCATAATCTTCAACAGCATTATCAGCCAGGTGGTCGGCAATCGCGCTCCCCTTCACGGCTTTTCTTGTCATATATACTATGTCATATTTCGACAACAAAACCCGCCACCTTGCAATTCGGCTTGAGAGATAAGGCTTGTCACAAATGTACCTTAGTGGATCCACCTTTGAAATCAACAAAGTGGTATGATACAACATGTAATGTCGTAATCTTTTTGTCGCCCATACCAATGCACAACGAGTTTTTCTATCACCGTGTATCTAGACTCACATTCGGTGAACTTCTTACTTAGGTAATAAATAGCCCTTTCTTTCCTTCCGGTTTCATCATGCGACCCAATACACATCCCATAGTTTCGATCCACTGTCGGATACGGTATTAAAGGCCTTCCGATACGGGAGGAACAAGCAAAGGCGGACTTTGTAAGTATTGCTTGATTTTATTGAATGCCTCCTCACACTCCTCATTCCAAATCCCAGGATTCTTTTTCCTTAGTAACTTAGGAAGACGGGTTCACATGTTGTGGTTAGTTGAGCTATAAATCCGGCAATATAGTTCAATCTTCCCAAGAATCCCCTCACCTCCTTCTCCGTCTTTGGGGATGGCATGGATTGGATGGCCTTCACTTTATCAGGATCCACCTCTATACCTTTGTCACTTACCACAAATCCTAGCAGCTTTCCAGACTTAACTCCAAATGAACATTTTGCAGGGTTGAGCTTTAGTTCGTACTTCCTCAAACGCTCAAATAACTTCCTCGGGAACCTTCACATGATCTTCTCCCCTCTTGGACTTGGCAATCATATCATCTACGTACACCTCAATTTCTTTATGCATCATATCATGGAACAGAGTTACCATGGCCCTCTGATAGGTGGCTCCTGCATTCTTCAGACCAAATGGCATAACCTTGTAGCAATAGGTTCCCCACGGTGTAACAAAAGTTGTTTTCGCCTTATCTTCTAGAGCCATCTTTATCCGGTTGTATCCCGAGAAACCATCCATAAAGGAATATGTGGAACTACGTGCGGCATTGTCGACGGGAACATCTATATGTGGCGAGAGGAAAATCATCCTTGGGGCTAGCTTTGTTCAAATTCCGGAAGTCCACACAAATTCTAATCTTTCCTTCTTTCTTTGGTACGACAACAATGTTGGATACCCATTGTGGATATTTAACTACTTCTAGAAAGCCTGCATTCCACTGTTTTTCGAGTTCTGCCTTAACTTTGATCCAAATATCCAGGGTGGGCTCTCCTCAACTTCGTTTGATTGGTTTACAACCTTCCTCTAGCGGTATCTTATGTACGACAATATTTCTATCCAAACCGGGCATATCCTCGTAAGACCAAGCAAAAACATCTGTATATTCTCGTAGTAGGGCAATTACCTCGCTCTTTCCTCAGGAGCGATTAAGGTCCCTATTTTCAACTCTCTTTTAATCTGATCGCTACCCACGTTTATGGTTTCTAGTTCTTCTGTAGCTGGTTCCCAGGTTTGTTCATGTTGCTCTACTAACTTTGTAAATTCCCTAATATTGCTTTCATCCCATTCTTCTTCTTCCATAGTGATCACATGTTCGTTAAAGTTTGGCCATTCATTCTTGATGCTAAGTGTATGTGATGTTGTGGAAGATCCACTTTCAGGGTTCCTGAAAGCGGAAAGTGTTTGGTGTAAATGCACGAATAAAGAGGTAAATTTGGAAAACGCATGATCTCATTATTTAAATCAAAGGTGGGCTCAAAGACAACGACAAAATCGATTGACATCATGAGCCTCGATTGTCAACCAGAGAAAATAAAGCAAACAAAAGCAATGACAAAAGCATGTTAAGGCAAACAAAGTTGGTTTACATTTTAAATACTACTGGGGCTTCTTGAGTCACCCAGTTTTGAAACTTCTCGCCTTCGGCCAGTTTTCGTACAAAGGTCTTAGCAGGGACTTCTTCCAAAGTGTGGATAGTTAGTTGTGGTAGTGCTTCATCTTTCTTTCCCGCAACCATCTTCATGCCACCTTCTTCCACCTTATTCTTCTCCAAGGTGTTTATGCTCATATTTGAGTTGTTGACCGAGGCTTTCTGCTCTTTCATCGGGTTGCATTACATATGCAGCTTTTGGGAACGACACTCTAAGGGGAGGGATTTCCAGCTTTTCTTCTTCAGGCTCTCTTCCTTCAATCCTAGCCATTCTTCTTTCCCTTTTTCGCCCAAAGCCCCACCGATGATCCACTTTTTTAGGTTTATACCCCAGCCCAAATCTTTGATCAACACCTTTCATCTTTATCGGATTAACCCTTTCTAGTACCCTAGTGATAGGGTTATACTGAAATGGGATCTTGCGTTCCAAGAAGCATTGAGCTGCCATCCTTGCTGCTTCTGAGATCCTTGGCCTTCTTAGTACTGTGTTCTCGGGCACCCGGTCGGTGTTCACAATCTCAAAAGCGTGGATATTGTCATCCTTGCGATCCTCCGCCTCGATGAAAGGAATGGCCACATTCTTCATCATGGATATCTTGTCTCCTCAGCTTTGACAGTTACCAACATCCCATTCATGATATACTTCAAGCATTGGTGTAATGATGAAGTTACCGCCCCAGCCGCATGAATCCAAGGTCTTCCTAACAACATACTATAGGAAGGGTGGATATCCATAACTTGAAAGGTCACCAAGAACATTTGTGGCCCCACATATAGCTCCACTTCTAAAGTCCCAATTATTGGCCTAGGTGAGCCGTCATATGCTCTGGCCATCATAGTACTTGGCTTCATATGAGATTCATCAATTGGCATTTCTTCCAGCATGTGCTTTGGCAACACGTTAAGAGCTGAGCCATTATCGACGAGCACCTTTCCTATGAGGCAATCCTTGCACCTAACAGTAATGTATAAGGGCTTGTTATGTCCGGTACCTTCAAACATCAAGCTCGTCAGTTTGTGAAGTATAGGTAATTAGTTGCATGGATTCTCCCCACCAAATGCTCCATGGTTTTCTGTTCAATGTCTTGGGGTACATACGCCTCATTCAATACCTTTTGCAAAGCATTTCGATGCGGCTCGTAGCCGAGTATCAAGGACATAAGGGAAATCCTTGGAGTCTTTTTAGTTGATCTACTATGCAATATTCGCTATGCTTTATCAACTTTAAAAATTCATTTGACTCCTCTTCAGTTACTGGCTTATTGACTTCTAGTGCTTTGTCAAGATCTACCACTTCTTTGCCTTTTGCTTTCTTCAACTCCTCGGGCGTGAAACACCGGCCACTCCGAGTTAACCCAGCGATCTCGGTTTGGAACGAAGGAAGAGGGGCTTGAATGTTGGAGGCATAACCATAATTATAAGGCATGGCATTATGATTTCCTTTTGTGTAGGAAGGTTTAGCCAAGATTAACTTTGGAGGCCCATTAATTGTTGATTGGACCCTACATACTCCCGACGTCCTATCTTGACCGTCCATCATACTCACGTCACGGGCGCCCTCTAAGGGTTCGATCCTCAACTCTCCCCTTATCATCATTTTTGCAATCCTCTCACGAAACTCGATGCAATTCTCAATATGATGTCCCTCTCTACCATGGAACTCACAATAGTCACATCTCTCCAAATGGCTTTCAACCTTTATCTCTAAAAATCCGATTGTACCAACATGTCGTACAACTTCTTCATGGATACCTTCAACGCCTTGCCTTGATTCCCAACTTCTATCATGCCCACTCCACTATTACTTGTGGCATGATTAGGCAATGGATTTGAATTGATGTTGGGCATGTCTTCGAAAGATACCCACCCCCTCTTGATAAGCTCTAACAATCTTCTTTTAAAGGCGTAACAGGTTTCAATTCCGTGCCCCGGATTACCAGCATGGTATTCGCAAGTTAATTCTGGTTTGTACCATATGGGAAAAGGCGGTTGGATTGGTGGTAGAAGGATCGGAGCTATGTGCCCAATGCTCAGCAATTTAGCGTACAAGTCCTTTAAAGGCATGGGTAATGGAGGCGGTTGCTCAAGTGTATCCCGCATATGGCCTTTGGTGGTTGTTTTGGTTGTTTGGGTGGGGATTTGTTCGATTGGTGTTAAAAGGTTTGGTAAAGTTCATGTTGGCGAATTGATGGGTAGGCATTTGTGGGTTTTGGTAATTCACTTTTTTTGCCTTTGTACCCGCCTTCCAAGTTGTTAACGTCACCTTCCCTTTTTCTTCCAATAAAACCTTTCTTCTCTAAAGGCTCCACTATGCGCCCTGCTTTAATCCCTTGCTCTATTCTTTCTGCCACACGTACAGCATCATAGAAATGCTGAGATGAGCTACCCATTAAATGCTCGTAGTAAGGTGCCTTGAACGTATTGGCGAACAAAGTCACCATCTCTGTCTCTATCAAAGGGGGTTGCACATGTGTTGCCTCATCCCTCCATCTTTGCGCATAAGCCCTTCGACTCTTGGCTTCTCTTTTCCATTGACATAAGGCTCGTTCGATCCGGAGCAATTTCCAAGTTGAACTTGTACTGCTTAAGGAAAGCTTCCACCAAATCCTTCCATTTCTTGATTTTGGCATTATCCAACCTCATGTACCCGCTTAGTGCAGATCCTGCTAGACTGTCTTGGAAAAAGTAGATCAACAACTTATCATCATTGATCACCTCAGCCATCTTGTTGCAATAGGATCGAAGGTGAGTGTTTGGGCATTCCAACCCAAAGTGTACTTTATAAACTCGGTATCCTAAAATCTTTTGGTACCATGATGTTTGGTACCAAGCATACTTCGAAGCTCGCATGGGGTCAAAACAATCATTTCCCTCAACCGCTCTTAACCTCTCTTCCAAAGCGGATATCTTATCATCGTTCATAAAACCGGTGGACCTATTATCGAAAGGCCCATCCGCCGTTAAATCTACGGTGATGTGAGCTTGAGTGGGGTGGATGGGAATGGCGGGTGTAAAGTCTTTGCTCCGTTATCGAATCGCCCCCAAGTTTTGAGATACCCCGGGGACATGAAGCGCGGTGCTCCGATTGGTGGTTGGGTAGACGTTCCCTCCCCCGTTCTTGGCTCTTAGAAGTTGCTCAAGCAGATTGGTCATTCGTGAAACTTCATTTCTCACGATTCCAATTCACTTTGGTAGCGGGATTCTAGAGCGGCCCTCTCTTCATTCTCCATTCTTGATCTTAGCCTAGTGTGGTGAACCTTAGATGGGGGACCTATGTTTCACGATCTGGAGTGCATGGAAAAATGTAAATGAATGTATGATAAAGAACAATGCATGATGCATATGTAATGTGAGCTTGTTTTTCGAAAACGATTGATGGCCAACATTTTGCTTGCGTAATGGGCATGGATTCCTTTGTCACGTTCCTTATCGGGGGTAGTTTTGCTCAAATTCTTCGCTTTGGTAGACTTACCCCTACTCTATAAGAGATATTTCACAAAAGATGGGTCAAGGCCCCTTTTCATTAATAATATTGGCTAATACATCTTTTGAAAAAAGGATACAAAAAAGAAAAGAGGATACAACAAAAAGAAAAAAAAAACAAAACATCAATCTTCCTCTCCATCCATATTTCTAGCCATTGGTAAGAAAACAAGGCCTCGATTCTCAATCTTTTCTAAGAAGACGTCGGTCTCGGCCAAGCTTTGTCGATAACGAAAGATGTCCCTCCCCACCCTTCGGGCATTGGCTCTAATAATCCGTGCATGAATGGCGGCTTCATCCATTTGCTCATCTATTTTGGCCATCTTCTCCATAAGCAACATGTTGTTCCGATTCAAGGTATTGTTGTTGGTGTCGATCTCTGTTCTTTATGTTTTTCTGAAGCTTCCAACTTTTCGGTCAACTGTTTTACCTTTTCCCGTTCTCTGTCAAGTTTCACTTTCAACATCCTAATTTCATTTTTCTTGGTTGCCAAATCTGCTTTAACAACCTCCTCTTCCTTCCCCTTTCTTTCGAACTCTTGCAATTCGGCTAGCTGACTTTCTACCATCACACATTTCTTGTTTAACTCATCATACTTCTTGATTCGGTCCATCAACTCGCTTGAACGTGCAAGAATTTATCTTGATTGTATTCAGCATTTTCTTGATAGTCATTGAAGTCGGCTTTTAATGCTTCCAATTCGGAGCTGCTTCCGCATCCAATCCAAAATCGGTGTTCCCCTCTCTTTCTCGAGACTCTTCCATTACTGACCTTTCCTTTGCTCAGTTGCGAGCTCCAACATCATTATTTTTGCATCTCTAGATTCGAGCATTCGTTTAGAAATACTCTGCTTTTGTCTCCCTCCATCATCATCATTTCTAATGTCGTTTTATCTACCTTACTCTTTCCCAATTCTATTTGGAGCCTTTCTAATTGCCCCATAAGGTCCTCCTCATTCTCGACCTTTTTTCTTTTGAAAGACCCTTCTATAATTCGTGAAGGCCCGTCTTGAACATGGTATTCTAGGAGCGGCGGTCGGGGTCAAACTCCTCCACTTTTCATATCCTTCACTTGAGGCTGGGGTCTCTCAACCTTTCGGACTCCTTTTGAATTAAAGTCAAGTGACCCCAATCTTGTTTAATAGTTTCAAGAACTTCTAGCGCGGATTGATCCTTGAAAAACCCGGAAAATTCAGCGAGTCCCACGGTTCTTGGGATGTGTTGTATGCCGCCTAATTGTCTTATCACCAGGGTCGGAGCATAACCGACATAACTCCGTGATCCCAACTAAAGGTACCCAACATTTTTGTCCACAACTTACTAAGACATCAACCGCTTTGACCCAAGGGGCTTTCCAACTAAAGTTGCTACTAGGTAACTCTTGCAGTTTTTTCATCCAACCTTGATCGCCCAAGCTTCCCCATTCTTCTTCTTCTACTAACTTCAAGGGTTTTTGGTTAAACCACCAAAAATTATTAAAGATCGGCCTTTTGGTTTCAATATGGCTTACCATCCGGATGTATAATAACCGAGTACAACATCTCATTGCGCCTTTCCCCGTCTTCCTGAAATGGTTGAGGGTCAGGAAGGTCTCAGCTAATATGGCAGTTATAGGGTTGACATGAGTATTTTCATATTCCACAAATGCAGCAGCAGCTTCTAGGCTTATAACCCCTGTTAAGCTTGGAAATAATACAAGACCATATATCCCCAGAGCGATTAACCTGTCTCTTTCTAGCATCGATCCATATTGCGATTTTTTTCTTTCTAGTTCAACCTCCAGAAATTTCCACTTCAAACCGCTGGCATTCTTTTCTAAAAATCCGCTCGGGTATGGAATTTTCAGCAATTTTGACAATTCGGGAATTACCTTGTCACTTCTCAAAGGGAAATAAACCTTGTGCGAGGTGTTTGGGAAACTCTATCAACATTCCATACTCCTCTACAGTAGGACACAAATCCACATTTCCAAAGGAAAAACATCATGATCGGGATCCCAAAAGTTAATCGGTGCTTTGATTCTTTGGGTTCAATACTTCTATCTTCGTAATTTCTAACAAGTCGCCCATACTTCACGGAAAATGCCGCCTCATCAATGTTCGACTATGAACCAATATTCTCTTCATCTCATTTACCATGCAATTCAGGTCTTTGACTACTTTGGAAGCTTCCTTGCATTACATCTAGAGTTGTCTCCTCGATAGTTGTGACAATTCGGAATTTTGCCCATATTCCACAATAGTAAATTTGGTAATGATGGCCATCTTATCGTTAAAAAGGGACCCGGAAACCAATATGCTTTATGGTTAGGTTTAATGTATTATGCAAAACATGTACAATGGAGCATACACCCTAAAGGCTGGTTCTAATTCTTTTATGCTTGACAAGGGTGGGTTGGCTATTTCGTCTCTAAAAGGGTCTCTTGCTGTCCCAGTGATCGCCCTCGTGAAGGCAATATGGGGGCTCAGTAGGTAATGGGATGGCATATGGACCAATCATTACCAGTCTAAGCACTCAACGAAGAGTTGGGGTTTACACAAACTTAAACCTTGACTAAAAGTCATAAGGTAAGCCGCTAGTCCCCCACTTAACCTAAAGTTTTCTCGTATAAACTCTCACATAAAAAGAATGATGCATGAAACAATTCTATATAATGTATGAACAAAAATGTACAAAAATTAAAGCGTGTAAATAAAATAATCATCTTAATGACAAAATACGGACAAAACCAACAACAAAAATCAGACAAAACAATGCTTAGTCCACAAGGTCCCCAGTGGAGTCGCCATTCTGTCGCACGTGTGCGGCGTCGCGGCGATCGTCCACCCTCTATGGTATGGATATATATCTGGTAAACGTGGGGAGACAAGGAATTCTTTGTCTCTTAACGGTAAAAATTGGAATGGGAGTCGCCACCTAGTATTATGGTCACTAGGAACCCTAACTGGTCTGAGAGATCAGGTACGGAGGCCCGGTTGCGTAAAGGGAAGGTATTAGCACCCCAAATACGCCCTACCTAAGGTAAGCCGCATTGTTTTATTTGTCGATCAAAATCTAAGGTTTGGTCATGTTTTCTATTTGTTGGTCCTGTTTATCTAAGACTCAAGAAAAGCCCTCCTCAATAAGAAGGTTCTTATCTTTAATGGGGCAGAACCTAACCGTTCTAATGTTGGAAAAACATTTAATATCCGGAATATGTATCACATGTAATATCGTACCCCGGATACTAAAAGACAAACAAAATAAAATTTTTGTTGTTTTTGAAATTTTGGCCAATGTTCTCTTGACTCTAATAAAGCGGTTATCAAAGCCAAAATGCATGCTAAAACATTGTTTTTTTTTTTTTAATGAAAAATACCATATGATTTTTTAGCATGGAGATACTTGGCCGTATGCACAAAAACATTTTTTTATTTTTTAAAAAAAACAAGTTTTTTTTTTTTTTGGAAGTTTTGACGAAAACCGGGTATTTTAATATCGGATTTTTGTATTTTTAATAACATGAAAAATATTGCTTGATATTAATCAAAATGACATAAAAATACGCGGGAAACTTGTAAAATTACAAACAAATATTTTTGAATTAAAAAATGGGCCGGATCCGGCCCACCATCTCGGGCTGGGCCCGACCCGCCCATATCTGTCGTGATGGACTCGGCCAGCCGCGTGGGCTGGGCGATGTTCCAGCCCATAAGCAATTAAAAAGGGCGGGTTTCGTGCCGTGCACAGTAATACCGAAAAAAATATAATTAGCTAGTTACCGTGCACAAAGACAAGTAACTAGCTAATTAATCTTCCTTTTGCCGCAGAACGTAAACGTTCGCATGCAAAATGAAGCCGAAGCAAAACGACAGGGAAAGGGGAGAAAGTTACTCGGAGTTGTGGCGACGCCGGCGGTAGCGAGCATGCGGCAGGGTGGCGATGTAGGCGGCGGCGTTCTCTTTCCTTCTCTCCCGTCTCCTCTGTTTCTCTTCTTTGCCCCTTCTCCGTCTTTCGTTGTTCACTCTCTCCGTTCTGCTCCTCTTCTTCCTCTTCGGTTCCGCTGGCGTTGGCGCGTTAATGGTGGCAGGATGGCGGTGGCGGCCTCACCGGGAAGCCCGATGGCTGCGGCCGTGCTTCTTCTCCACGGTGCGGCGACACTAACGTCTCGTGTCTTCCTCTTTCCGGTCTCAGGTTTTTTTTATCAACTTTCAGCTCCCCTCTTTTCCTTCCCTTCCTTCCTCTATTCTTCCGTGCTTCCTTTTCGTTTTTTTTTTTTCGTTTAAGTTTGTGGTGGAGGCGTTTGTTTCTCTCTAAACCTTTCTCTCCTCTCAACATCTCCTCTGTTTTCTTCCCTCTAGTTTCTACTTTCGGTCCCTTGCTCTTCCATGGTGTTTCACTCCTTCGGTCTCACCTCTCTTTCTCTCTAATCACTGTCGGTCTCTCTCTCGGTCTCCCTCACTTTTTCTTTCTAACGAAAACGTTCCAAAGCCTCCCTTCTCCCTCTTCTCTTCCTCAATGCAACTTCTCTAAACTTTCAACTTCTCTAAATCTCTTCTCCCTCATTTCTCCTCTCGCACTCCCTCCGTATTTATAGGCGGGAGGGAGAGGGCCACCATGCCCTATTCTCGCCATGGTGCGGGGCATAGTGGTATAGGGGCGACTCGCGCGCGCCCGCCCTACCTCTCGTAGGGCATCTTTCGGCGTGATGGCGTGGTGGTGTCGGTGAAGGGACAAGTTAGGTCGTAGTTGTTGTTTTTTGGGTTTTGGGAGAGAGAAAGGAGAGAAAAAAATGGGGGGAAAATGCTTCTTCTTCCCCTTGTTCTCGCGTGTCCATGGGAAGAAGCAAGCTTATGGTGTCTCTCTTCTTCTTTTTTTTTTTTTTTTTTTTTTTTTTCCAGTGAAATGCATGAAACGTTGTTTTGACCAAAACACGTCGTTTCATTTAAACGAAAATCGGCGCCAAAATGGGTCCAATTTCAGATCGCCCTTCAATTTGCGCGCTTTTTCACTATGGTCCTTGATTTTGGATTTCTTTAATCGAGTCCCTAATTGGCCACCGGACTTCAATATGTATGCAATTAAGCCCCGATTTGACCAAATCAACTCTAAAAAATTATACTTTGATCCCATAACTTTAATTTCTTCCAATTAAAAAACAAATTGACTTAAAAATCAATTTTTCTTGCGATCAAACGCTCCATAAATTCAATTAAACCTTCAATGAAATTTAATTGAGTTTATAAACATCTGATTTGTACATTTCTTCCTCAAATAAAATTTTCTTTATCAATAGGGCTCTCACCGGTCAACGATTTACTGTCAAAATTTCAATTTTTGTATTTTTGAACCTCCTCACCCAATTTTTGACCATTTTCTGGGCGCTTTGCCATCCTCTTTTCACTGTTATTATTTTTTTTTGATAATATTTTGATTTTTATTTATTTATATTTTTTTTGTATTTTGTGTGGGGACCCAAAAATGGGTTACAACATGGGTTGTCATTGATCTCAGAGACCAGCATTGGTGGACGGTTGATCTTTCGGTGCGTGTGCATTTAGGTTTGTTCTTCCATGGTTTTTGCAATCGGTCTGACCTCATCGCCTCATTTGTGGTCAGCGGTGTCTCCTCTATGTTGGTGCCTTTGAGGTTGCTAATGATGCTGCATTAAATGCAGCCACACTCTGCGAGATTTGGTGGCATTTCCAGACTTTGGGTTCTGTTTCTATTTGGTTCCTTTTATTGCGTTATGATTGGTGTTTAGTGGTGGCCTTTTCTCTGTAGGTTCTGTTACAATTACGTTGATTTTGAACTAGATTCATCAGAGTGTTGATTTTTTTTTGTTTTTGTTTTTGCTGCTTTGTGTTTTGCATGTCGTTTTGCTTAATTTGCTTTGCCGTTTTCATCTAGCGTGGCCTGGTACATTTTGCTTGGGCTCGGTTTCGGGCTGGGCTTTTGTGCGTTGTTTTCTCAGTTCTGTTTCGGATCCTTGTGGGAAACTTTTTTTTTTTTTTTTGACCTTTTTTGGGTTGGGCATTTTAGTATTCATCCTTTTGGTTTTGGTTTGTTGCTGTTTTTTGGCCCGCTTCCTGTTTCTCCTTCTTTGCAGCTGCTTGCAGGTGTGCTCTGCGGTTGGTGTTTTTTGTTTGTGTTATGTGAACTATAATACCTTGGGTTTGCTTGGGCTGCACCTATCATGTTCATTTTTTTATGTGTGCTGCTTTGTTTTTGGCTGATCGACGTGTTTCTTGGGTCCTGCACCTTGCTGGATAGTTCTTGCATTGCTATTGTTGAAGAATCTGTTTCATTAGCCTTTAACCTTGTGTGCTTGGAAGTTGCATTTACCTTCTATTATGCCTCTGTTGTGCATGTAGACCACCGTGCTTGGTGGGGTTACATGTGACAGTTGGTTAGAGTATCTTATTTAGCTTCTGACATCATAAAGTGATCTTATTATCATAGATAATCTCCCGGTACTGGCTTTTTTTATTCCTCATTCATTTTTCTTTCTGGTTTTGGTTCTTTCCTCCATGCTTTGCTATCTGTTTTTTGTTCCTTTTCTCTTTGTGAGCTTTTGCTGTTATCTTTGCTAAGCCTTTGGCGTTGTTTGTTTCCATGTTTTTGTTGGCATGCTTTGCTATTTTCAAGGATAACAGTGTGTTGTTTTAAATCTTTTGTGGTCGTTTGTTGCTATTGGAGTTTCATTTGATGGCATTTACATCGCTGTTCAGGTGCTGTTTCGGTTGTCTCATAAGAGGGCTTACTTCTTTTGGTCTGCTTTTTCAGTGCATGCCACTGTTTTTTCAGGTTATTCTTTATCTTGCATGGTCGTGTTAGAGTTGTTGTTGCTACTTGAGCTACCTTGGTTGGTTGTTCTTGCTCAACTTCTATGCTTTCTTATGCTTTGCTTGCTTGCTTGCTTGCTATTGTTCTACCTTCATTCTTTTCCTGCTATTGTAAAAATAATAGAGTTTGTTTTCTTCTTTCCATGCTTTGTTCTCTCTCTCTCTTTTTTTTTTCATTGCTTTTGGTATTTTCTTCATCAGAGCTTTGACGTAATTTTTTCCAGGCTTCTGTTGTCGTTATTTTCTATGCTCTGTTCGCATTACTTTTCCCCCCTCCAGCTCTTTGCTTTGCATGTGATCTGTTTTTACAGTGTATCTAACACTCTGAACAACAATTATTTCTTTTGCCTGGCTCTGTTGGCATCACTTTATTTGCCAGGCTTTGTTTTGGTCTTCATACTCAGCTTCTATGCCATTTTCAAAGCTGGTCGGTATGTGATGTTTAGCATTTTTTTCTTTGCCTATGCATGCGGCAACCTTATTATGCAGAGTTAGGACCATTTTCACAGGCTCTTGGAATATCATCTCCTCTTCAAATTGTTTTTGCTATTATTTGTCTTGCTTGAGCTCCTCTCTACGACTGCTTCAGCTTCGATTGCATTTTGCTTATGTTTGCAGTGCGTTAACAATCTTTCTTGGTCTTTCAGGATCCTGCTTTGTGCTTGCTGAACTTGGTGAGCTTGAGCTCATCTTTTGACACTTGCAGGTCTTTCTCTCACTATGTTTTTTTCATTGCTGAACTTGGAATATATATATATTATTGATCATGTGAATTCATACTGTCATTTAATGTTTTTTTGTTGTTGCTATGTTTTGCTCTTCATATGTGTTGGTGCTACTTTGGTATGCTAGAGAAAGTGGATGTATACTTTCCACACTTTTTTGAGAATTATATGCATTTGATTCTGTCTTGCTCTTTGCAATATTTGTACTTAAGTTATGTAAACAACCTCTCTAAGCTCTTGAATGCAGAATTAGCTAACTTTTGCCATCATCTATGACTTTCTTTTTATTTACATTCACACGCCGTTCTTTACACATCGGCATGCTCTTACACAAATTACATAAGCACAAAAATTACAAAGAAGATCCCGCAGCAACGCGCGGGTGTATAACATAATATTTCAAGCTGTTTCACTGTTCATATGAACAGTGAAACCGACCCAGTTGATAAGCTACTGTTTGGAAACGCGGTCCAACCCGCATTTCTAAAAAACTTTAATTTTAATATATTTTTAAGTGAAAAATACTTTTAACCAATCCCAAACAAAGTTAGCAGTTTTGGTAATTAGCTTTTACGATCTTCTTTGTTCAATTTTAAATGCATTCCCATGTTTCTATGCTACATATTTAAATAATTGGTATAACTACAATAATTAAAATAAACTTTGGGAGACCATGGCCGCCTCCGTAGCTGCAACCCCAACGATGATCGTGAGAGAAGATGTATAATTGTTTCTAGTGAGCTGGATCAATTGCAGTTTTAATGTTATTTTATTTATTTATTTACTTATTGATTTTGTGATTTTAAGGGATATTCTTTAATCCATTTGTGTGTAAAAACCGAGATTAAGTTTTTTTTTTTTAAAAAAAAAGATTTTAGTGTCTTTGAATTGTTCATATTCTTTATATTCTTTTTTATATGACTAGTTTTCTATACATAGATGCTTCGCTCATTAAATTTAATATATAGCTATTTCATAGAATTGTTTTCTAATATTTTAATTGTAGTTTATGAATTATTTATAGATAAATAAATTTGAATAATTAAAAAAATAAAGTATTTTATTTTCCAATCTAAATAAACTTATATAAAAATCGACAGTTTATATTTAAATAGTTTGTTTCATTTTTAAAACATATAAAATATATTAACTACTGTTGAATACAAATGGTAAAAGTGAATCGTCTTTCATCATTTAATAATATTATATAATGAAAATCACTTAATCTTGTACTAATTTATTAATTAATTTATTAAGTATAGTTAGAGATTGAATTAACATTTTTGGTGTTATGTTATTCTAAAGATGCTTCATGACTTTATTTCAATTTAGAAAAGTTAGTTTGATTATATGATACAATAAGTTATTAAATATAATCACGATTTTTGCAAGGAATTATTAAATACAAGTTAGTCATATCTCCCATGTGAATATAGGACCCGTACATATCACAAGTATTCTTCTCTTACATGATCTTTTCTTTATGTATAAATATACCTCTTCAAATGACTTTATAGTTGAAAAATAAAGCTAGTTGGATAGGTCGATTCAAATATAAAGAATATAAATGTATCAATAAATATTCTAATATTTATTTTGATGTGCACCTGTGATCATGTGGTCACGTAATCCACATGCAAGAAAGATAAATCCTAGAAAGCTAAAAAATCAGGTTTGATAAGAGTATGACATAGATATTACTTCAACTCAAAATACCAAAACTATTGGAATGAATCTCATCCTAACGATTAACGAATTGGGAACAAGAAGTAAAAAGAAGAACGCCACAAAGTCAATTATATTTTGATAAGTTCAATTGTTTTTTGTTTAAACAAAAAGAAAAATGTGTTGCTCCAAGTGTCATAATTCAATTTTAGGTTTCCTCTAAAATTATCCCTTTTCTTTTAAAATTGAAAAACAAAAAAAAAATAGAAAAGCAATCTAAAAATAATAATAATAAATGAAAAAAGTCGCAACTTGATAAAAATAGGCTGAGAAGGGTTTCAAATGCATGAACTAAACTAGAGTTTTAGACAAAAACTGGAAGCTTAATTGTACCTTATTGTACACAATACTAAAAAGATAATGCAGATTCAATATCAAATTAAATGATTATTGGATGAATCTTTATAAAAATTAAGTATGACAATTTCATAAGACTTTTAATAGGTCAATTTGATTTAATCATGGGCCTAGTTAAAGGTTTAATTAAGTTTAAAAATTAATTTGGGTCAAATTAAAAGCTTTAATTAAGTGTAAGGACTTAATTAGATTTTTAATGGGTCATATTATTTTTATTAAGGACTTAATTGGTGAAAAATTAAGTTTAGAAGCCTAATTTGGGCTTGATTGAGAAGATTGAAATTTTAGAGGATCAAATTTAATTTTTTTCAAGCTTAATTAGGTGAAATCAGGGATAAAATTGCAAAAAAAAAAGTTTGTGGGTCAATTAATGGTCAAATTGAAAAAAATTGAGAACAAGGACCTCTTTGCAAAAAGTGTGTAAAATAAGGGTAAAATTGAAGAAATTAGAAATATAAAGGTTAATTAGGGATGAAATTAAAAATACTTAATATAAAAGACCAAGTTGAAAAACGCATTTAAATTAGGGGTGTTTGAAACTTTGCAGGGGTGAAATTGAATTGATTCTTGAAATCAAAATTCAATTAAGGATCTAATTGAATAAATTAGAAGATTAGGGGTTGAAATTAAAAAAAGATTAATGATCTAATTCAATCTAAAACACCCGGTGTGTTTTGGCTACTTTTTGACCAAAATGACATGTTTTTGTTTTAAACGGCGTCATTATAAACCACATGATGTGTCATTTGGTTATTGTTCATTGTCTTTTTCTCAAAATAGGTAGGAACAACCTGTGTGGAGGGGGGGTTTGAGCACTATTTTTTCTTTAGTTTGATCTTATTGACCAAAAACGCTTGCTCTCCTTGCTCATCTAATTAAAAAGGATTCTGCCAGCCTTGTTTCAGTCCTATCCCTGCTCTAATATGTTTGCAAGGATGGTCTAAAAATGTCTGCAGAACCAACCTTTTCAATAGAGGTTTTAGGTCTTGTTTTGCATCAATGATTGGGGAGGTTTGAAAAGGATGAATGACCATAACACATCTCCATGTGATGCCACTCACCCTTTATAAATATCAATTCCATAAGAGCTAAAAAAAGAAAAAAAGGAAAAAAATAGTAAAAGAAAAAAACCAAAATGACAGAAAAAGAAAGAAAGAAAAAGAAAAAGAAAAAGAAAAAGAAACACTTTTATATAGTGAGACACAATGGTTCAACCTATGAACTAGAACCACTAACCTTCCCCAGTTCCAACCGAAAGCAACCACCACTTTTACCCTATCATTGCACCCAACTCCATTGTTTTTCCATTACTCCAGCATTAACTCAACGACTGCTCCTTCAACCTTCAGCTATTCCTTCACATCCAAATCACCACTATCCGTGAACGACTGAGCCACTAGCCAATGACCAACATCATCTCATCCATTCTATGTAACTTTCCTTCTCTTCTTTTTAATTCCTATTGAAACAATTCACGTTCAGAAGCTAATAATGTGGTCACCAGGATAGACCAGTGACCAAGTTGGATGGGCTGGACTTAAGCCTAGCCTGTATAGCTAGGCTGGGTCCAGCCCACATCATAAAAAGGAGGCTTATTGGGTTATTTGTTGGCTCAACAAATCAGGTTGGGCCTGAGCCCAATCCATATGTTGGGGCTTGGACCTCGGGTCCAATAGGCCTAACCCATGTAGTTGAGCCAAGCCCAACCTAGACTTAACAGCATGTTTAGCTAGCTTCATTTTTCCTTAAGAAATAAGACCTTCTTTGGATCCTTAAAGTCTGTTTGTCAGATATGGCTTTAAGGTATTTTTAATGTCTCTGACTTTATACTAAGAGCATGTTTGACAAACACTCCCTGCTCTAATTATTCTAAATGTTTTAAAAAAATACAAAATGAACTCGTGTATCCAAATAAATTTCTAAAAAAAAAAGTTTGTAATTTGTGTATTACGGTGAAAAATACTTCTAATTAGAATTGGTGAACATTTAGAATAATTCTGAGGATTT
Source organism: Populus x sibirica (assembly GCA_019202695.1). Classification (NCBI taxonomy): domain Eukaryota; kingdom Viridiplantae; phylum Streptophyta; class Magnoliopsida; order Malpighiales; family Salicaceae; genus Populus; species Populus x sibirica. The sequence goes on from JAGMVL010000231.1 coordinate 49,015, forward strand.
TCTAGTCAACTCTAATATTTCAAACACCAGCCTCACTTGTAGGTCCAACATTCTATACTATGATTTTTAATAATTAATTCTCATGAATTTAATAAACTGGTTATTAAATCCTAAAGGTGGTTTATTGAAATATTGGCTAAATTTTCATGAATTTAATAAACGGTTATTAAATCCTAAAATGCATGCAAGAACATATTTTGAATTAAAATATGAAAATACAAAACAAATATATATATATATATATATATATATATATATATATATATATATATATATATATATATATATATTTTGTATTTTTTTAAAGTGAGGAAATTTCTAGAGAAATTTTTGGAATTTCTTGAAATTTCAGCGAAAAACAGAATACTTTGATATCGGGTTAATATCTTACTATATAAGTTTAAAATTCTGATATGAAGTATAAAATTAAGATAAACATGAGAGGGGAACACAAATTGATTCAATATGGTCCATGAATGTTTTTGGAATTTATTGACGTAATCTTTTGAAGGCTTTGTTTGGCTAAGCAATAAAGTAAAAACTAATTAAAAAAAATCTAATGGAAAAGCATTAGGGTGTGTTTGCCAAACACATCTTAGTCTATGGGTTAGGCTGATTGGGCTCAAGACCCAAGCCCAGCCCGGTCAGCCTCAATTCTTCTTTTTAGTGGGCTGGACCTAGCCCAGCCAGATGAGCTGGGCTGAGAGTCCAGCCTATCCCTCTTTCATTTTGAAAGAAAGAAATCAGAGGCAGCAGGACATGAATTAATTCACGTTCTACATGCCTCTTTCAAAGGAAAAGAAAACATGAAGCGCAAGTTAAAGAGGAATGGCGATTACCTGGCGCAAGAGGAGGAAGCTACTTTGAATGGTGGATGGCTGCTGAAGATTACGATTGAGGAGAGAGTTGCTGCTCTTGCTGTTGACTGCTCACGGTGTAGTGCAGGGAAGAATTAATTGAGGGAGAGATGCTGGTTGTGTTGTTCACAGTTGAAGCTGTTACTTTGTCCAGCGTTGGTGTTGCTCTATTACTAGAAAGCCATCAATGTGGAGAAGTTGGATGTTGGTATTATGATGTCACAACAGTAAGACTGAGAAGGTGAAGCGTTGTTGTTGTTGCTGAATGTTGAGCTGCAGGGAGAGAACGTCGACTGTTTGCTGGACTAAGAGGATGAAGATCTTGCAGCTGCTACTAGTCTCACGAACTCAGCTACACCAGTTTTGGGAGACAACAATGTTGCTGCTCATGGCTAAAAGAAAGAGAGGAAGCGCTGGCAGTATGCTCTGCTATTGCTACTTGAAAGAAGCTGTCATACCACCGTAACAATGGTTGCTGATGAAGAAGATCTTTCACTGTTACCCACAATGCAGAGGGCCGGAGATGAGGCTAATATGTTGTTGCACGGTTGAGGAGAGAGTTGCCGCTGAGGAGTTGCTGGTCCACTGCTCACGGTGTTGCTGTTGGAGTTATGAGAGAGACGATTGTGACTGAGAGGAAGACCTTTATTGCTGCTCATGGTGGCTTACGGTGGAACCTGCTGGACTCCTACTGGAGGCTTCAATGGAGGTTGGAACATTGAAGTGAGAAAAGGAAGGTCACGGTGGCGCTATGCTATCAAGAGAGCTTGCTGGATGTTCCTGGTGCAGGAGGAAAAGTTGTTGCTAGAGCATGGTACTGAGCTGAGGACTTTAATAGAGGTTATGGTGCATCTGATTCAATGAAGGGCTACTGGATGTTCATGGTGTTGCAGAGGAAGGCAGTAGGCGCAAGACCGAGAAAGGATGTGCAGCCATTGCTGGTGCAGAGGAGGAGGGTTAATTATTTTGCCATTCTTTTTGCTTCCAGGAGCGAGATCTCCTGTTTCTGGTGTGTGGGTGATTTTCTTTAACTAATTCTCTCTTTTAATTTCTCCCCTTTCCTCTTTTTTCTCCTTTAAATTTCCGCCTCCCTTTGTGTAGGTAAACATCATCTATTTACTAGTGAAAAAAAATTTCGTTATTTTTAATTATTTGGTCCCCAAGTTTTCTTAGTAATTAAGCAATTCAAAAACAAATTGATCCCCTAACCTTTTCTTTTTGTATTTGGTCACTTATAAATTTTGATTTTTTTGTATTTTGAGTTTTTTTTAAAATAGCTTTAAATATTAATTTAAAAAGCGCGTGACAACTGAACACGTAGAAAAAAATACTTTGTTAGTTACGTAAAGACGTCAAAAATATATTTTTTGAAATTTATTAATTTAAGTTGTTTTTGAAAAATTTATTAAAAATCAAGTAAAATATTAGGCAGTAACAATTATAATGTCATACGCCTAGTAAACATTTTGAACAAGTACTAGGGTTTGTTCTTGTTTATACGTTTTGGCATGGTGGCAAATCATTGTATTGACAATCCTGCTTGTATGTATGTATTATAATATTTTATACAAAATAATCCTGCTTGTTTAGGGAAAAAAACAGCCCCCTTTTTTTTTTTTTTTTTAAAAAAAACAACCAAATACAACCTAAGAGAAGCTCAGACTCATTTTTAAAAAACGATAAAAGTTCAATTAAATGGACATAGGTTTAACTAGTTTTGAAAGAAAAAACTGAATTAAATTGGTTGGGTTTGAATTGAACTCGTTGGATTTGAACCGGTTTATCATTTTGGTTCATAATTAAAAAAAATACAAATTTGGTTTTATTAGGATTCTTAACTGTTTGTGGTTTAAAAAATATTTTTCAAATATTTGGCAGCAGCGTTATTTATTTTTTAAATTTTCTTCCTTGCCTTTTGGTCCCTATAGTTAATTTTCTGAACATTTTAATCCATAAAAAAACTTTATAAATTCTGTAACCTTTTTCTTCTTTTCCTTTAATTCATATCCCGAGGTTTGCTCAACATAAACGTTTTCCAGCAATTCTCCATTAATCCTTGATAAATCTTTTGTTTCTTCGATAACAACAACTTTTAAATTCTTTCTATAAATTCTGCAGGAATCTGAGAACCCTGAAATTTATTTCTCAAAATCTCCCATGCTTCTCTTACCTTCTTAATAGAGAAAATCCTGGGATAAATTGATTTGCTTACTCCTTGCTGAATTATTCTTAAGGTATTTGCATTCCTGTGCACATTCTGCTTATATTCCTTTGCATCTTCTTATGACCAGGATACAGAAGATTCTATCGGGGGTGGTTCTTCAAACCTCTCATCAAGTAATATCTATAAATCTTATGAAATGAAGATAGCTTCTATATGTGAACTTCAGTATTCACAATGCTCTCCATCGAAGATAGAAATCTGCGTAGTTTCTATATAGGAGAAAGTAGAGATACTTGATGAAGAAGCTATAAAGAAGAAACCTTCTTCTGATACCAAATTTGTTGGAAACAGACCGCGGAAATAGAGAAGAAGAAGATTAGAACTGATAATTGGTAGAGCTGCAACTCAATACCATAAACATTTTTTTATTATTCTTTTGTTCTATAGATTAACAAGAACAGAATAGAGAAAGACTCTATATAATAAGAACTAATTTAATAAAATCTAGGAGCATATAAACTTCCACAATCTAGAAAAATACCAAGAGAACTTGGACTCATATGACCATATTTATCACCTGAGAAGCTATCCTCCTTAATCCCCCCATATTTATCACCTTCCTTGATAGCTACATCAGCAAAACGACACTGATTTAAACAGAAATTCGAAAACTAGACCCTGTGCTTGCCACTAGATTTGATGCTTCTGGTTGGAGAGAAGAGAAAAGTGTGTGCCTCCAGATGAAGAACAGCCTGCCTTTCCCCGCGTGCTTCTTTCTTTTTCCCGCTACCAAGAGTAACAATTCGACGAGTTGAACAGTGCTCACTGTATGTGGCACAGTGAGAACAACAAGTAACAATATTTCATTTTCATATTCGTAGGTTTACATTATATCATATTGACATATTTATAAATTCACATTTCTATTTTAGTCTCGTTATCATCACGAGTTCATACGAGAGTGCCGAACAACAAGTTACACAACTAGTACTTTTGTTATCCTGACCTCATGTAATTTCATAGCATGACATCCTCATAAGAAGAATACCACATACGTATATTCATACACATCATATCTACATGATCGCACATTCACATCCATGTTCCATTTCATTTTGTCATTACAAGTCTTTACAAAAAGGGTTGGATGACTAATTGAGCGATTTACACGCCTGTTCATACAGAACTGATCATATGACCCATAACATGCGAATATATAATTCTTTTCAAATGAGTGAGCCGTGAAATGGATTTCCTTAGACACCATGCTGGTATAATGTCCCTGTTACAGCACAAGGTAATTTCAGACATTATAGGCAATTTTAAAAAAACATAATAAAGCAATATTAACGTTACATTTCACTCATGGACCAAAAGAGCATAATTTTTTCATTTCTCCTTACTTATGTAAATACCACCCTTAATGATTTGTCAATTACCGAGGCTAATTACAATACTCAAACCCGGTCATCTATCTCGAATACTGTTAACCGAACTAACGTTATTCTTTGTTTAAAGCATAACAATCGTAGTTCTTTCATATACTTGGTATATACAAAACATAGAACCTATGAACACATCAACTCCTGAAACTAACTCATAACTCCCAAATCCGGCAATTCTCTTAGGATTCCATTAGCCGACGTTAATCATTTGTTCACCCCAATCATCCACTCAGGATGCCATTAGCCAAAGCTAATCATTTATTAGTCCCGGTCATCCATTTAGGATGCCATTAGCCGAAGCTAATTATTTTTCAGTCCCGGTCATCCACTTAGAATGCCATTAGCCGAACCAAATCATTAATCATCCACTTAGAATGCCATTAGCCGAACCTAATCATTAATCCATCCCGGTCATCCACTTAGAATGTCATTAGCCGAAGTTAATCATTTGTCTGTCCCAATCATCCACTTAGGATGCCATTAGCCGAAGCTAATCATTTGTCACTCCCGGTCATCCAATTAGGATACTATTAGCCGAAGCTAATCATTTTTCAATCCCGGTCATCCACTTAGGATGTCATTAATCGAAGCTAATCATTAACCCATAAAATGTTCCAGAGGCAGTTTATGTAATCACTATAACAAGATATTATATCCTTTGTAATCCACCAACAAACATTCCACAACAGTTTAACATTCAGTATAACACAACAATAGACCCTTCATATTTTTCATCCAACCATTCATGACGGTTAATGTTCAATACAGTACAACAATAGATCCCTCGTAATACGCATACAAAAATTCATCACAATTACATTCAATAAAATACAACAGTAGAGCCCTCGTAATACTCATACAACCATTCGTCACAATTACATTCCATAAAAATACAATAGTAGATCCTTTGAAATACTCATACAACCATTCGTCACAATTACTTTCAATAAACTACAATAGTAGATCCTTCGAAATACTCATACAACCATTCGTTACATTTACACTCAATAAAATACAACAGTAGGTCCTTCGTAATACTCATACAACCATTCGTCAGCAGCCCAAATTCATAATAGCCCAATCAACATCTCATAGTTGGTTTAATATTCATCGTAACATGATAATATATCCACCTCAAACAGGTCATTTCATAACATTAACATTTTCGTCATTGTTTCAACATTCATCAAGAACTCGATTGACATTTCATAGTCATTTCGACAATCATCTAGAATTCAATCAAACACTTCATCGTCGTTTCATCATTCAACAAGGATTTAATAATACATTATCATAAGTAAATCATTTCAAAACATAAACATCATACGAGAAAAAGGTGGGAACCACCTACCTGTTCCACCTGCGGTTTGTCCTTGTCCTGACGATGGTCTGATCCCGGCCACACCCATAGTTATTAAACCCGGACCAGCTAGGCGGGTCGATCTGGGTTCCGGTCGACTAGTGGCTAGACCGGTCCAGGTAAGGTAAAAAACCGGGGTAAGCAAAAACCCGGCAAAACCCGGGACCCAAGTGACCCGGCAAAACCCGGATGAGACCTGATTTTTTTTATCCAAAGTGCATTATGTGGTGAAGTCTTGTCTGGTCTGTTTAATGGCCATCTACAAAACTAATCTTCTTTTTGGTAGGATGAGTGTTCTTCATAGCCCTCTTTCATATGGGATGATTACCCGCATAAATATCACAGGGCATAAAAACAGTTCCCAGGCTATCCAAAGGATGTAAATAATATGGTGAATTGATGTCTTTATAGGCATGCACCTGGCAGTCTCCATCTCTCATGTTTTGAGCATAGTTATTAAACCCGGCCTAGGGGTTGACCCGTCAAGAGGCCGGGTCCCGGGTTTCATAGGTCAACCCGGGTCAACCCCAACCCGGAAAAATTAAAAAAAATATTTAAAGCTTTAATATTTCATATGAAAAGTTAAAAAAATCCATGTAAATATAGGCTATACATATTGTAAATAATGAAGTTTAAAAGAATATTTTAAAAATTGTTTTATCCCACATTAAAAAGATATTATGTTAAGCTTTTAAGTTGAAGTATTTAAACCAAAAAAGTTTTTTATCCCACATTGAAAAAATAACTTTTTTCTTGGGAACATAGAGTATATATACTAATGAGTTTCAAATCCCACATTGAAAAAACATAACTTTTTTCTTGGGAACATAGAGTATATATACGAAAGGGCTTCAAATCCCATATTGAAAAGATACTATGTTATCATTTTAAATTGAAGTATTTAAACCAAAAAGTTTTTATCCCACATTGAAAAGATATAACTTTTTTCTTGGAACATAGAGTATATAAACTATTGAGTTTCAAATCCCACATTGCAAAATATAACTTATGAGTTTCAAATTCCACATTGAAAAACATAACTTTTTTCATGGGAACATAGAGTATATATACGAAAGGGCTTCAAATTCCACATTGAAAAGATATTATGTTATCCTTTTAAGTTAAAGTATTTAAACCAAAAAGTTTTTTATCCCACATTGAAAAAACATAACTTTTTTCTTGGGAACATAGAGTACATATACTAATGGGTTTCAAATCCCACATTGAAAAAATAATTTTTTTTTCTTGGGAACATAGAGTATATATATACGAAAAGGCTTCAAATCCCACATTGAAAAGATACTATGTTATCCCTTTAAGTTGAAGTATTTAAACCAAAAAGGTTTTTATCCCACATTGAAAAAACACAACTTTTTTCTCGGGAACATTTCTTGGGAACATAGAGTATATATACTAATGGGTTTCAAATCCCACATTTAAAGAAGAAGAAGAAAAAAAAAACACCGGGTCTCGCCCGGGTCATGGGTTGACCCGCTAGGTCGATCGGGTTTTGCCGGGTTATTGCCCCAACCGATCTTTTATTAAACCCGGACCGGTCCAGCCACCGGGTCGACCCGCCGGGCCAGGCCGGGTTTAATAACATGGGTTTTGACAGTATATTAAGATTTGTTTTTTAAAATATTTTTTATTTAAAAATATATTAAAATAATTTTTTTATTTTTAAAAAATTAATTTTAACATTAGTACATCAAACGATCTAAAAATATAAAAAATATTAATTTAAAGTAAAAAAAAATTAAATTTTTTCAAAAATATTTTTGAAATATAAAAACAAACAGACTATAAATTAATATTATTACTTGAAGTTGTGTTCATTGTGTTTTCGACTATCAAGGCCTGCGCTCTAATACCATGAAAAAACATAAGTTAGCGCTATTGCCTGCTGCTTTTCATTGAATAAAAATTGTAGGAAATGAAGAAATCAGGAATGCTTGATGAATTTCAAACTATATATATGTTTAAATCATTAATGTAATTTACTTTGGAAGTATAAATATTTTAATATTTTAACTGATTTGTTTTAGAAATAGCTGATGTTATTTATTAACCAAATTCCAATGTACTCATTATATTATCAATTTATTTATGGTAACCAAGATGTTTATTTTTCGTTTTATTTAAGAATGAGACTGCTTAAACTAATTTAAACTAATTGAGTAACATTATATAATGTTAATTGAAAAAACATTTTATATTTATCAAGCTTTTGAAAAATTGTATATTAGTTTTTATTCATAGTATTTTTTTTAATCTAAGAATTTGAATATATATCTTAAATTCGATATTATTTTTTTAAATAGTAATCCAAGCATGCAGTCCGCAAGCAAAAAGGCCATTGAAAGTTGAAAGCAAGTTTTTTTTTTAAAGTGGGATTTGAAGCCCTTTAGTAGATACACTCTATATTCACAAAAAAAAAGTTTTTTTAATGTGGGATAAAAAACCTTTTTGGTTCAAATACTTCAACTTAAAATGATAATATACTAACATGATATCTTTTCAATGTGGGATATAAAACTTTTTGAAATAATCTTTTAAATTTCATTATTTATAACATGTATAGCCTATATTCACATGAATTGTTTCTTAATTTTTTCATATGAAATATTAAAACTTTAAATATATTTTTTTAATTTTTTCCGGGTTAACCCGAATCAACCCGTGTAACCCGGGACCCGGCTCCTTGACCGGGTCAACCTCTGGGTCGGGTCTGATAATTATGGCCGCACCACCTAAGACATAAATGCCACAAATCAATATATTTGCATCCTTAAATCACATTCATCACTATACTTATTTCAAGAATCCATATGTTCACATTCAATTGTTCCACATTTTACACCATCATACAATGAAATTGTTGCAAGCATTTAAGTCATTTCTGATCGGGGAGTCTATTATAGAAAATCAGCAATGAAAACTAGTTTGCTGCTGACCGCACAATTCGACAGCATAAACTGTTTTGCTGCAGGCACTTCAATTTCGGTAGCGAATGCTACTTCGTTGCAGCCAACACACTTTTAGCAACGAATGCTAATTCGCTGCAGACAACTCAATTTCGACAGCGAATCACAATCTCGCTACAGTCAATACACTTTCGACAAGAAACGCCGATTCACGCGAGAACAACTCAACTTCGGCAAGCAAATGCTAATTCGGCAGCCTAACACACTCTTGGCGCGAATGCTAATTTCTTTGCAGACAACTAGATTTCGATAGCGAATCACAAATTCACGAGAACTACACTTTTGGCAATGAACGCCGATTCATTACAAATAATTAGTTCGGCGGCGAATCACAAATTCGGCGAAGACAACTTTCAGCAAGTGGATGTTGATTCACCTGCAGACAACACAATTTCGGAAGTGAATACCAATTCATGAAGGCATTCGCCTTGACGGCTCAATTTCAGCAGCGAATCACAAATTCGCTGCAGAATACACACTTTCGGCAGCGAATGCTAATCCGTTGTAGACAACTCAATTTCGGTAGCGAATCACAAATTTGCTACAGAATACACACTTTTAGCAGTGCATGCTAATTCACTGCAGACAACTCAATTTCGGCAGTGAATGACAAATTCACAGCAGAACACGCACTTTCGGCAGCGAACACCGATTCCATTGAGACAACGCAATTTGACAGCAAAACTGGTTCGCTACAAGCAACACAAATCGGCAGGGAAACTATCATACATGCAAGAATCAAGATAATAACGCCATCATGCATTCTGTTTTAGTTTAAGTATGTCCTTAAGAGTTCAATAAGATCATAATTTCTGCATTTCTTCATCTCATTCCACATTTCATTCAAGTTCATCAATCATTCCACTTAGATCTCCCATTTAATTATTTCCGAAACTATGAGTGCATGAACACTAAACCTTCTACTTTGGGGTTTTCATCCCCTCCTTGTTCTGAAATCGTGAGGCAGTAACCAGCCAAGGAAGAATACTTCTTTCTTACCTCATGTTTTTTACAATTTTAGAGCAGGTTTTGGTGACATGGTTCTTTCCTCAATCTCGGTTTTTCCTTCTCTTCCATCTCTGTTGTATAGCGGGTCTGTCACACTCCCTCTCCTCTCATGGTTTCAGTCATCAACGTAACTCCCTAGCTCTCTTCTTCTTCAAACAGTTAAGGTATGGGACATGTAACTAGTGTAGGTGGGTCTTCTTCTTGGAGAGGGTGGTTGTTGTTGCAATCATAGCTGTTGGTCAGTTATGGGGAAGGGGTCTAGACTCCTTCTCCTTCCATGGCTTCAGCCACTTCTGTCTTTCCCTTGGTCACCCTTCTTCTTCAGCATTCAAAGGTGGTGCATGCAACTGGGTATGCAACTGGTGCAGGCAGATTTTTTGGGGAGAGGAAGAAGGCAAGAGCATGCAGTCCGTTTTGGAAAGAGTGCCCCTTCCTTTCTCCTTGATGCATTTATACCCCTCTTAAATGCAAAAGGGTGTTTGGACGTTGGACCAAGGCTGTCCTTATCCCCATTTTGAGTTATCCTTGGGCTGATTTCTATTCCCATTCTCCCTTAGGGTAGGCCGGTCCAACACTAATTCTTTGTTAAGTTTTACTGTGTCGCTGCCGATTCAGAAATCGGCAGCGAGAACTGCACCACTGTCGATTCATAAATCAGCAGCCAATAAATGCATCGCTGCTGATTCAGAAATCAGCAGCCAATAAATGTGTCGCTGCCGATTCAGAAATCGACAGCCAAAAATTGTTTTGCTTTTGATTCTGAAATCAGCAGCAAAAAACTTTGTCGTTGCCGATTCAGAAATCAATAGACAAACTGTAGCGTTTCCGATTTAGAAATCGACAGCCAACTGTGCCGCTGCCGATTTTTGAAATTAGTAATGATGGTGGAGTCATTTCGGCTTTACTTCTCAATTTTTTTTTTGGTGTTTGCACTCATAAACACAATTACAAAGAAATCCAACACACATCTAGGATAAAAATAATGACCGTTGCCTAAACAAAACAAAACAAAACCACTTGATCTTCGCCACATGTGTTGGATCCTGGATTATTACCTTAACATTTAGTAGCCTCCAACAAATAATTTGATGCTTCATCGTCGATCAACTTCCAGACTGGATAATCATTGACGTGATGCCTTATTGGATGGTTGAAATTGCTAAAAAAAAACAAAGTTCCTCTTAGTCTTTTCTCTGTTTTCTCTGCTGTTGCATATGTGTTTCTTAGGTACCCAGAGTGCTTAGTTGGCGATGGTAAAAAAAAAAAAAAATACTTCTTGGCCCCAACTGTGGCTTTACAACGGCACCTGCGCCTGTTTCAAAATCATATGTTTTGGCAAAAACTTTTTGAATCCCACCATTATCGATGATTGCTGCTGCCTCAATTGCTGCATGTACATCTCAATTTCATTGCTTTGACCTAAGCTCCTGGCAGAGGCAGCTCTAACAAGCTTCCTGTAATCGTCATTTTTCGTTAACCCGCGAATCACTTCTTCCTCCCCTCTCTGCAGCTCCAGAACTACAGTGCTACAGTACTCGTTGCTACACACACATATAGTTAGTTGGTTATTACTTGTTGTACCATGGATGTTATTTTGTTTTTTGCAATCTAGGTGTTCGGACTAGTTTATATGCATTTTGACTAATTCTTCGAAACCCTGAAGTTAATGACCAGGTAAGTCTCCAGTGACCCTGAGATTTGTGGCACTTGAACTGATAATCTCTGAAAAATAAATTTAAAATCTGAGATTTGTCAAAGAAGGGGCAGCTTTTTGACTAAAAAAATCCTGTCTTGACTATTCCTTCAGTGTTTTGGATTAATGCAACCAAGATTCGGGTACTGATAAAGTTTAAAGTATTTTTTATTTAGAAATATATTAAAATAATTTTTTTATTTTTTAAAAATTATTTTTGATATTAGCATATTAAAATAATTTTAAAATATAATTTTTTTTATTTTTAGCAAAAAACAATAATCAAAATTTAAGATAACGCGGTTTGCACTGCGTTCCCAAACATAATCTTATTTGGATTTGAGACCGGCCATGCGTAGCTAGATTTTTTTTGTACCATAGGTATCCGAGTCAGTTTACGTATACCTCGACTAATCCCCTGAGACCCTGAAGTTAATGACCAAGTAAGCCTTCAGTGACTCTAAAGTTTATCGCACACGAACTGGTGACCTCTGGAAAGCAACGTAGCTAGATTTTTTTTGGTAACCGTGGGTGTCCAGGCCAGCATACATACACCTCGACTAATCCTTCGAGACCCTAAAGTTAATAATCAAGTAAGTTTCTAATGGTTTTAAGATTTATAATATTCGAATTAATGACTTATAAGAAACATACCCAAAATTTAACCGGTTGAACTCCACTCCTCGTAATTAATGTAGCTAGATTTTTGTTATGAAGAGATGGAGAGGTTTCGTCACATTGATTATGTCATGTTAACGAAATAAATACAACAAATCTTGGGTAAGATAAATTGAAAAGGACAAGTTAGTTATAAGGGATCAGATTCACCAAGAGAAGATATGACCAGTCTCATCGATTCTTGGAAACAAGTTGGAAGGAATCATTTGTTTAATAATTGAATGCGATTTTCTGCATTTTATCTACTTGGAACTGGAATTTAAAGTATTTATATAAACAAAATAATAAATGTTATATACACTTGAGTTGAGTTCAGATTGATATCTATCGAGTTGGAATAAATTATCATCCTTATCCCTTTATTAGTTTCTTGAAAAGAATTTGCTCAAGAAACAGTTCTCATGTGATGACTGGGTGGGATAATGTTATTGGGGGAATATACGAATCGACTCATCAAGATTTAACCTCCACGTTCTGTGTCGCACACCACTTCGCAAACTGAGGCAAAAAGATCAATTCACATACCCTGATGATCATATATATATATATATATATATATATCTTCCTTTTCCTTCCACGATTTTTTGCAATGTTGTTGACAAACATGGGAACATGGGGTCGGTCGTAGAGAATTTTTATTCACAATACGTTTTATTTGTATTTCATTGGGTCTGCCAACAAGGATTGGAATCACCAAAAGCAGGAATTTCTCGTTTTCTTTAGTCACATTATCTGATATTCTCGTTTATTCCGAGCACAAATTCATAAATTGGGACCGAGAAAGGGATGCTGCAAAGAAAGAACCTTGCTGGCTGGTGCTATGCCTATGATCGATATATGTAAGGGTAGTGATTGGCTGACAGTATTTGTCACTGAAAAATGTTTCTGTTCCTTATTTTTTTATTTTGCTTATCCAAAATCTTCAAATCTTAGAATATCCAAACTCGAATTCAATATCAACGAACTCTTGGTGATGCAAACTTTCACTTGGGTACCCGTGATAATATACGATGAAAAACTAATAATTTTTCTCTTCTCTCTCTTTTTTCTTTGATTTTTCTAATTTCTTTTTTTATGTTTTTCTAAATATCTTTGTGTATATATATATATATATATTGATTGTTTATTTCACTGGTTAAGATAACAATATTTGAATTTGATGAATGTTATCAACACTATTCATTAACAGATGCTGTTAACCAAACTTTTCCCATCTATATAAAGGTTGCCTTGGCCTCACACATATAAGCCATAGCAAGCAAACCAACAAAACATACAGACAACCACTTGTCTTGTGTATTGATTGAGTAATTGTAGTTATTAACATGGCACGCCAGGCAGATCGCCTTGTTAAGATTGGGTTGGAGGGCTTTGCGGCCATAGATGAGAGCTTCGGCCGGGCCAAGAGGCCACCAGTTCTGAAGATCCCCAATCCTCATCCGCCAAGCCAAATTCCTGCAACAAAAGTTATCGACAGTGACGAGGCAGCTCAACTCTATGGTGGGAGGGGTTATATTAATTATCGCAAAGGAAAACCAGTTCCCTTTTAAAGATCTAGATAGCTGGTGCTTAATTGGCAACCATATCTGTCTTGCATGCATCACATCCTCCAGTACTTGTATTATATATAGTCCTGCTGTGATATATATATATATTCTCCCTCTACTAAACTTAGACGAGGAGAGGTAGAACTAGAGTCAACAGCTTGTTAGTTCTTCTGGGATATAATTAAATAAAACTTCTGCTGTTATAGTCAATCTGTGTCTTCTCTGTGATTTATCATCATTTTCTATTTGGCTGTTCATATATGCATGGTCATATTAATTCTTGCTAATTATCACCGATTCACCTCTTAGCATGGAATTGAAAGATGACATAATTTGCTGTTCATATATGAAACTCTACAAGGTGTGATTTCACTGACTTGTGAGTTTAAAATTATTAGCACAAGAAACAAATGATGCGAGGGAAGCGTACGACACTAAGGTTATTGTACTGCAAGCAAGAGGATATGATCATAAAGAGCACAATGCACATAGCTCTGCTATTGTCACGTGCTTGCATAGATCGCAGGTTATGAAACCACAAGTGATGACAAGTTTCCTATCGATCTTTATCCTGGGTTTAGCGATGCAGATTTGAGTTGCAATCAGAAAATTTTAAATACCAATGACAATACCGATAGAAAAAATAATATTGGCAAATTACAATGATATTTAGTAATGAAAAATCATGACAATGTTTCTGTCAATAATAACCAACATAAAAAGTTTACTAGGTGAATATCAAAGAAATTACTGGTGGAATTCAATGAATAAAAAAAACAAGGCAAGTATTCCCTCGTTAATTTTGTTGAAAAATCTGACACGTGTCAATATTTCCGACAGAATTACTGATGATAATTTAACATCGTTAATTTCTATCGGGGAATCCATCGGTAATATTAAAAGTTATAACCAGCAACACGACTCCCCCTTCCCCCTCCCCCATTCCTTCTTCTTCTTTTCCTTTTCTTTCAACAGAAAACAATAACCTTCCCCCCTATTTTGTCATAAATTTAGCTCCTATCATTACAAATCTGTCTACCTCAATACTCAGTTTGTCAGTATCTCTATCCTGGTTCAATTTTGTTTTGAAGATTCACCACATCAAGTAAGCAAACCTAACTCTTTTTTTGTTGTAACCCATTTTTTAATGTTATTTTTATGGCTTTTTTTTTGTGTTGTACATATAGTTTTTTTTTTGTATGTTTACTTGTTTTATAACTTTTTTCTAAAGAAATTTATTGTATGAATAAATAATTTGTACATGTTAGAGTTTGTTTGAGATTTTAAAAAATTATATTTGTTTGTCATTTGATGAAATCAAGTTTGATTTTGTAACTTAGGTGTGCTTTAATAAAAGAAATAATGAGTTATTTAATGGGTATGTTTCATATTTTATCAATTTTATTATTAAGTTGAAAATTTCAGTAAATTTGAAGAAATTTGAATTTTTGAATGATTAAAGGGTACTATCAATAGATTGAATAAGTTTGAATTGAACCGATGAGAACTAATTAGTTGGGTATTGATAACTTGTTTAGTACACATTATTAATCAATACTTGTTGTCATCAATATATATATATATATATATATATATATATATATATATATATATATATATATATATTTCATATAAGTAATGAATGATCGTTCTTGGATATATCGAGTTTCATCTAAAGGGTTATGTAAGATGAATTATTGTAACAGGGTTGATGGTTTTATTAATTACACACTATCTAATCCGAAGAATATCAGTGTAAACCCCCGGTTATAATTTTCTAGGTTATTAAAATATGAGAAATTTAACCAATAGTAAAATGGGTTAAATTAAATTAAAGAAACCTAAATCAAGATAAAAATAGTGAAATTAATGAAATGAAAAGTGAATATAGTCCTAAATTGTTGAAAAGAAAAGCAGTTGTGGGGACTAAATGAATACGTAAGACCAAGAGAGGTCAATATTCAAATAACAGAAGGTTAGGAGTTTATGTACAAATGATAAAAAGGGGTGGGGATAAATGTGCAATTAACAAGATGATAGCACTATAAATATAATTCTATTTTTTCTCTTGGAGTGACTTGTAAGAGCAAGAGAGAGTTGAGAGAGAGAAGACATACTAATGGCAGAACATCCGAAGCCTATAACTCAACCTTCCACCGTTGGATCAGAACAATATTTAGATGTGTTGTTCTCCTCCATGTTGTGTACAGTTTCACCGGAGGGATCTTCTAAATCAGTCCTGTTTCAGAGATATTGTAGAAGGAAAATTTCTGGGAAAATAAACTTCTGGATAGTTTTCGTCGCCGACTGTTTTCTCCTTCGTCCACCGTCGGATCGAGCTATAATTTGGATATGTTGTTCTTCCTGATTCTGAATGGTGGAGATTAGAAACAAACACTCGGTATAGAAGTTGTGCTTCTCGCACAGTAGGTCTGCAAGTTTGAGGTCAGTTCGGTTAAACCCATATTTCTGGAAATTTCACCATTTGATGAAGTTGATATTTGGATATGTTATACTGATAATAATGCATTATAACTTGACCGTATGAATTGTTTGTAATATTATTCAGTTGTTATTTATGGTTGATTGAAACAGTTGTCAAAATTGGTTTTGTGTGAATTTAATAAAATTAGCATGAAAAGAGTGAAGGAACTCTTGGTTCCTTAAGGCCATGCTTTCGGTCAATTATGCATCAAAGAGGGAAGATTGAAATAAATAAGATAAATTGGCTCTTAAAAAGATATTTTTGACACTCTTAAACGGTATGTGATATGGCTAGGGGTTGAGATAGAAGAGAAAAAGTTAAATTGTGAATGTTATGTGTAAATGGAAAGGTTGATGAATCTGGACAAATTCATCTCCTGACTTTTAGAGAGAATTCGAGTAGGATGATGAGGGAGTTAGGATCACGTTTCTTCATAGTAATTGTAGTCTTGGATGTTAGCTAGCTAAGGAAGTTGGTTTTGCTCAAATTAGAGCTGTAGAACTCCAGTTATGGGTCACCAACCAAGACTGGGTCATGACTGACTCTATAAGGCAATAGGAGAGATCAATTGATGAGCAATTTTGACTGTCTTAGAGGCAGAACTAGGTTCTCTTTCCTTCAGAGAACTTATAGCCTCATGTATTAGCTTTCCAACGAGACCATTCTCGCTTGAAATGAAGTTCTATAACTCTAGATATAGTTACAAATCTGAGGAGAGGTCGGACAGTAACAGTTCAATGTCAAGACAGTAACGATTGGACAGTAACAGTCCAATGTCTAGACAGTAAGAGTTCAAATATAAGAAAGGAATGATAACTATGGTTGGATAAAGGATGACAACATTAATGGGTGTAATGAGAAAAACATAAAATATAAAGAAAGAAATGATTGAAAGAAAGATCTATTAGTTGTTGATATGATTATTATAAAACATATCCTTGAATGAGAAAAATTTATGAGATGAGCCTGTGACTGCAGGAGAAACCACCGTGTGGAGCAACAGCAGCAATAGGGGAGTACGAATAGAGCTTCTATTGCAGGTAGGTGACTTTCACCTTCCTTTTTAATAACATTGAATAATGAAATACTTTATCATGAATGTTATTGTATTGTGTTAATTTAGATATCAGATTGCCAAATGCTTAAATGTTGACAAATGGTTGATTAGCTTCGGCTAATGGCATCCGAATGGATGACTAAGACAAACGATTGATATGCTTCGGCTAATGGCATCCAAATGGACGACCGAGACAAATGGTTGATTAGCTTTGGCTGATGGCATTTGAAGTGGATGGCTGGGGTGAGTGAACGGTTAACCTCGGCAAATGATGCCTTAAGAGGATGGCCAGATTTAAGATTATGGCTGATTGCAAAAATTGGTGCTTCTATATAACTACAAGTTGTTTATACCAGAAACATGAAGGAACTACAAATGTCACGCTTCAAACATGAGATAATGTTAATGCTTCATTAAACTACCAGACTGTTTCTTATCATTATTATTATTAAGTAATTGCATTATTATAAATATTTTGTACTGCAGCAGGAACGTCACACCAACAAGGTGCCTAGGAAACCCAATACACGGGAACCTACTTTTGCAAGGAATCATGTAGTTGCATTCTAAATCATGATGTATTTTGTATGAATCAATGTATTGAATGTATAACTATTATTAGATTCTTTTTGTTTAAATTTGTGATGACTATTTGTAGGATAGAATACAAACTCATGTCTATGCATGTATATTTTAATGTGAACTTCTAATCATGCAAACATAATATTATATGTTTATATAAGATTCACTTTTAAGTGAAATGTTGATTGTTGTTGATATATGTATTGTATCTTGATGATGTGAGGGAACAAGTTCGCCGATTACCGACATGATATGTGTCAAGTACAAAATAAAATAAAATTTACTGTTGTTTT
The DNA here is from genome assembly GCA_019202695.1 of Populus x sibirica. Taxonomy (NCBI): domain Eukaryota; kingdom Viridiplantae; phylum Streptophyta; class Magnoliopsida; order Malpighiales; family Salicaceae; genus Populus; species Populus x sibirica. The sequence continues at coordinate 67,168 of JAGMVL010000231.1, forward strand.
AGGCTTGAAAAGCTGGGTTGTTACAATCAGTGAAGGCGGTATTAGATATCCATTTAATAGATGTAAAAATAAAAAGTTCCTTGATCTAGATGTTGTTACAATGTATCTTCTACAAAAAGAGTTCATGGAAAAATACTTGTGTTAGTTTGTATACGGAGAACCCTATGTTTCTATGAGACTATGATAGAAAAGATGGTTAACTCAACTTTTAGTTCTAGCAACATGCATGAAGTTATAGATGATAATAGTAATCATTATAGAAGTATGGCGATGGATGCAATGAGAATGAATCAGGATTGTGCAGGTGAAAGTTCAAGTGTATATGAGAACTAAATATAGATGCAGATAGGTTTTTTTGAACTTTTGAAAGATTCCAACAAACCATTATGGGATAGGTGCACAAATCACAGTAAATTATCGGCCACTGCACAGGTGTTCACCATTAAGTCATATCATGAGTAGAGTAAAACCGATTATGAAAAAATCATTGAATGAGCGAGAAACATTTTACTTAAAGGGAAAATGTTGAAAGAGAACTTCTATAATGCTAAATCCATGATAAAACCCTTTGACATAGAATACCAAAAAATTGACATGTTTCCAAGCTTCTGTATATACTACCGTGAAGATGTAGATTTTACCAAGTACAAAACCTGTGGGTATGCTCGGTATAAACCCAAAACTAGTAGGGGAAGGACTCTTATCGCACATAGAAATACTAAGATACTTCCCAATCATTCTTAGGCTACAAAGGTTTTTCATGTCTCTAAAGATTGTTGACATATGACATGATATCATTCATATGATGCAGTAGATAAAGTCATTGCATCCTTCTAATGGTGAAGCTTGGAAGAAGTTTAATTGGGTGTAAACTCAATTTTCAATGGAACAACTAAATGTACTGTAACAGTCCGACTGTACGACTCGATCAATGTTAAAAGTTCCCAACATATCCTCTTTATTTGAGGGTAATTTTTTTATTACCAAAAATTCGGCAGAGTTTCGTTTGCATTTAGGACATCCCAAGTTATCGACTACTATCAATATACTCAATCAACCCATCATCACAAGGTCCCATAATTCCAGACCTTATATCAAACCTCATAATTACGCACCTCATACAATCCACACAAATATATATATATATATATATATATATATATATATATATATATATATATATATATATATATATATATATATATCCTATAAGTTCAATATGAACATAGTCCAAACATCATATCATAAAATTTAAAAGAAAAGGAATACTAACATGCAAAGAAAGCATTTGCAACATTATAAGTGTTCTTAAATATTTCAAAAGGGTTAATTACAAGATAACTAAAATACTACATGCTAAGCTGAACTTTTAGAAATACATCAAGGTTTACAAAAAAATGTATTACATAAACACGTTCATTCCCTTTTGTTTAAGTTAAATATTTACATAAGCTTCACAAAGTAGGGTCCTAAACTAATGATCTCCCTGGATATATGATGGACCTGTTACATAAATAAACATACCATTATATTGATAAAGAATATATATATGCTCATGTAATGAATAAGAATGAAGTATTAATTTTCTATCGGATCCATAAGAATTCTAACAAAGAACTTATATTTTGCTTGTAAATCTTTTAAACCCAATTAACACTCATTTGTATATTCTTAATTTGAATACTCTTATTTACTTGCATGAACTGGGTGACCTTGCAAAGTCTAATCTTGAAATTCATTTCCCGACAATCCTATCATGGATGCCATTAGTCGAAGCTAATCTTGTAATTCATATCCCGACAATTCTATCACGGATGCCATTAGCCGAAGCTAATCTTGTAATTCACTAGACTTTATTTACATTGAACACGACATTTATTGTAAATGCATTCACCAGAAGAATTTTAAATTGTATAAGTGCAAATAGGAGGAAAATCACGCACCTGCTTCGCCTGTCTCGCGACCTCCCCTAATAGAGGATCCAATCCTGGTTGCTCCTCCTGAATCATAAGGAAGTTTTTGGTTATGATTCCTTCAAGCCGATATTATAGAGAATCCATATTCATCCATTACTCATATGTTACTTTCTATGCATGTTCATTTCCTTATAATAACATACATATATCATGTATATTTTCAGAGTTAGTATCTCAATGTGCAAGTGTTCGTATGACTCAATTCTTTTATATTCTTATATATAGTATTCACGTGAAAGTCTCATTCTTGTCTAACTTTGAACTGTTACTGTCCAATTTTCAACTTTTACTGTCCAACCGTTACTGTCTAACTTTGAACTGTTACTGTCTAACTTTGAACTGTTACCGTCCAATTTTCAACTATTACTGTCCAACCATTACTGTCTAACTTTGAACTGTTACCGTCCAATTTTCAACTGTTACTGACCAACTGTCAACTGTTACTGTCCGAACACTCATCAGATTTTTAACTATATCTAAAGTTCTAAACTCCATTTTAAGTGAGGTTGATCTCGTTAGAAAGCTAAGACATGAAGTTACAAGTTCTCTGAGGGAGGAGAACCCACTTTTGCCTCCAAGATAGTCAAAATTACTCATTAACTATTAGTCCTACTGCCCTACATAATCAGTCACGACTCAGTCTCAGTTGGTAACCCATAACTGGAGTTCTACATCTCCAAATTGAGCAAGACCAGTTTGCTTGGTTAGCTAACATTCAAATCTACAATTTCTATGAGGAACCCGATCTTAATTCCTTCATCCTCCTACCCTAAATCTCACCGAAAGTCAGGAGACAAGTCTGTCCAGATTCGTCTCCCCCTTCCCTTCACACAATACTTTCATAGACTACATACCACACACATGAATTAACTTAATCTTAACAATAAGTACTTTTTTCCTAATTTGTGTCTAAGAACCCTAACCTATGATTCAATATCAAGGCATCAATTCTTTATCGAATTTAAAAATGAATTTTTTTAAGATCATGTTTAGAACACCTTATCCGGTACAAATTAAGATTTTGATCTTCAACCGGTTGAAGATTTTCAACTCCCTCCTTTCTTTTCTTCTTGTTCAATTTCTTGGTGATCCTTTGCTCTCAAGTGTTTATCCCATCTATAACCTCTTAATCTTGGACGGGTTCTTGAAATTTTAGTGTTTCTCTCTTGATTTCTCAAGAATGGGTATAAAACTCCTTATTTTCTCTCCTTATGGTTCCTATAGACTTTTGGTGAGGAGAGAGTATTTATACTCTATATTTTCCCTTATTTGCATTTAGGCCCCCCTTTTCCTTTGAGTGTATTGTTCTCTTCAATTAAATCCAACCCTCAATAGTATCGGGTTTATTTTAATGTCCCGAATTATTTTGCCTGAAAATTTATATTAAAAAATTTATGAATTCCTGTTTTTATTTAACCATATGCATGAATTTCTTCACTTTTATTTATTTATTTTTCCCGGGGTTTACATGTACGTCTTGGGTTATGCACAAATGGATTCAATCCATTTAGGTCATTTGCTACACTCTATTCTTGTTGGCCAATGATAGTCATAGTTTACAACTTGCCACCAGAGATGTCTATGAGGTCGAAGTTCATGTTCTTATTTACGGTCATACCCGATCCTAATAGTTAAGGTAGGATAGATGTTTGTTTTTGACCATTGATTGATGAGTTGAATTAGTTGTGGTTATTTAGGACTTTAATGTATGATGTCTCGTGGAAATATAATTTTCAGATGAAGACAACTTTTATGTGGACTATCAATGATTTTTCTGCGTATGAGATGATTTTTGGTTGAAGCACGCATGTAAAATTATCCTGTCCATATTGTATGGAAAATAATAAGGCTTTCACTTTAACAAATAGTGGCAAAATATCTTTTTTTTTTATTGCTACTGGTGCCAACTGATCATAAGTATTGAAAGAACAAAAAGAACTTATTTGTAAAGAAAGTTGAAAGGGATGTTGCATAACCAATACCATCGAGTGAAGAACTGTATGATGTGGTCTCGCAATACGAATACATTATATTTGGTTTTCAATTTTAAAAGTAGAAGTTTCCTAATTTTGATGTGACCCATAATTAGGTAAAGTGAAGTATTTTTGGGAACTTTTCAATTGAAAAACTAATCTTCTTTGCCGTAATCTAGATGTTATGTATATAAAAAGAACATGTTTAAAAACACTTTTAACACGATGATTGACCTGAAAGGGAAGAAAAAGGACACCATGAAGGCTAAAATGGATATACCTTTGTTTTGTCACTGTAAGAATATGAAATTGATTTATGATGGGCCACGGGTCGCAAAGCCCAAAGCAAGTTTCGTCTTAGAAAAATAATGCACAATCACATGTCTACCAATAGCTTAAAAGTCTGCGTTTTCTTGATGGATATGCTTTGAATATATCTAAATTGGTGAATTTAGAGGAAAACAACATATATGGAATCAAGAGTTAAGAATGCTATATGTTTATACAAACACTCTTTTGTTAAACCAAAAAATAAAATAGGATTAGGTCGACCTATGCTAAGAAAGAATTAAAGGAAACAAACCGATCTGCTCTAGGTGGAAATTATGGGAGGAAAAACCCGGCCTATCCTAGGTAGGGATTGGGGAAGTAGAAAACCAACCCTATTTTATCCAAATAGAGAGAATAGGAACAAGGTTAACGAGCCCCCTAAACATCCCATCTTATTTATGAGTGATATAAATAGAAGGGGGAGAAAAATAGATGACTCTTCCTCTCCCCCAAAAGCTGACAATAACCATAGCTACAGCAGCTCACCCCTTTCCAAAGAAAAACTAAACCAAACCAGCATGCATGTCATTTCCTTGAGTGTTTGAGTGAAGGGAGAGTTAGAGAAAATAAGAATAATTGAAAACATGGAAGAAGAGGAGGCCTAAAAGGCCGGTTGGAACAACACAAGAAAGAGAGAAGAAAACCGTGAGGAAGAGAAGAAGAAATCACCAAACCTTTCTAAGATTGTTAAAAATCATGAGGTAATGGTGGTATCATTTCCTTAGTTGGGTATTATTTCATGATTTCAGATAAGGAAGGGGGAGAGAAACTCAAAATAAAAGGTTTAGAGTTCTTACATCTTTAACTCAAGACTTAACAACTAAATGAGAAGATTAAAGTAGAATAAGGAATGAAAGGACACAAGTGCATATTTTTACAAAAGAAATATGAATGATTTGAAATGTATAAACCTAAAGGGAGGGCCGACCAAATTGAAGGGCTGGACAAAATGCGAATTGAGGTGATGAAATGCATGAATTGTGACGCTTTGCATGATGAACACCTTTAGAATGACAAGAGATAATGTGGAAATAGAACTCTTATGTGTTATAGAATTGCTATTAATTGTATTGATGAATTGGGATAATACATTTGAGAACATGGGGTGAATGATTGTCGGCAATATCATGTTGCGGACTTGGAATGGTAGTTAGAAGAACCTTGAAAAATATACATGTTGAGATTCGGTTGTGCATTGTTTGATAAACTTGTGATAAATTGAATGTGGTTGGTTATGGTCTATGTTCAATTCAGTTTGGGTGTGTTATAAGGGGGGAAAGCTTAGCACAAACCTTATAAGTAACCTAGGGAAATAGTAGAACTAGAAATGACTTTGTGTTCGCTGACGATTCCATATGTCAGCCATGAAATTAGTTTTCGTTGATGAATTCTAGGTCAGCAGAGACTCAGTTTTAGTTGATAATTTTTGAGTCAATAGTGATTGTGATCGCTAACGATTTCATACATTAGCCGTGGAAGTAGTTTTCGTTGATGATTTCTGGATCGGTAGCGCCTTAGTTTTCGCTGATGATTTTAGTGTCACCTCCAACTTAGTTATCACTGATGGTTTCTAAGTCAACAATGATTGTGTTTGCTGATGATTTCATATGTCAGCCGTGGAAGTAGCGACCTAGTTTTCGCTGATAATTTCTGTGTCACCAATGACTTTGTTTTTGCTGATAATTTGCGATCTAGTTTTTGCTGACGATTCCTGTGTCACGAGCGACCCAATTTTTTTTGACGATGTTATGTGATAGCAGTGGCTTAGTTTTGTTGATGAATTTTATGTCAGAAATGATATAATTCTCGTGACGATTTCATCATCGATTTGACCTAACTCACTACGAAACTCAAGAATTTAACACTAGGATGTCCATGGGTGACCTACGTTTAATATGATGACTTTCTTTGTATGATTGTATGATGAGTGAAACACTTGAATGTGAACATGTTGGAAGGAATCAATTGTTTAATAATTGAATGCGATTTTCTGCATTTTATCAACTTGGAACTAGAATTTAAAGTATTTATATAAACAAAATAATAAATGTTACATACACTTGAGTTGAGTTCAGATTGATATCTATCGAGTTGGAATAAATTATCATCCTTATCCCTTTATTAGTTTCTTGAAAAGAATTTGCTCAAGAAACAGTTCTCATGTGATGACTGGGTGGGATAATGTTATTGGGGGAATATATGCATCGACTCATCAAGATTTAACCTCCACGTTCTGTGTCGCACACCACTTCGCAAACTGAGGCAAAAAGATCAATTCACATACCCTGATGATCATATATATATATATATATATCTTCCTTTTCCTTCCACGATTTTTTGCAATGTTGTTGACAAACATGGGAACATGGGGTCGGTCGTAGAGAATTTTTATTCACAATACGTTTTATTTGTATTTCATTGGGTCTGCCAACAAGGATTGGAATCACCAAAAGCAGGAATTTCTCGTTTTCTTTAGTCACATTATCTGATATTCTCGTTTATTCCGAGCACAAATTCATAAATTGGGACCGAGAAAGGGATGCTGCAAAGAAAGAACCTTGCTGGCTGGTGCTATGCCTATGATCGATATATGTAAGGGTAGTGATTGGCTGACAGTATTTGTCACTGAAAAATGTTTCTGTTCCTTATTTTTTTATTTTGCTTATCCAAAATCTTCAAATCTTAGAATATCCAAACTCGAATTCAATATCAACGAACTCTTGGTGATGCAAACTTTCACTTGGGTACCCGTGATAATATACGATGAAAAACTAATAATTTTTCTCTTCTCTCTCTTTTTTTCTTTGATTTTTCTAATTTCTTTTTTTATGTTTTTCTAAATATCTTTGTGTATATATATATATATATATTGATTGTTTATTTCACTGGTTAAGATAACAATATTTGAATTTGATGAATGTTATCAACACTATTCATTAACAGATGCTGTTAACCAAACTTTTCCCATCTATATAAAGGTTGCCTTGGCCTCACACATATAAGCCATAGCAAGCAAACCAACAAAACATACAGACAACCACTTGTCTTGTGTATTGATTGAGTAATTGTAGTTATTAACATGGCACGCCAGGCAGATCGCCTTGTTAAGATTGGGTTGGAGGGCTTTGCGGCCATAGATGAGAGCTTCGGCCGGGCCAAGAGGCCACCAGTTCTGAAGATCCCCAATCCTCATCCGCCAAGCCAAATTCCTGCAACAAAAGTTATCGACAGTGACGAGGCAGCTCAACTCTATGGTGGGAGGGGTTATATTAATTATCGCAAAGGAAAACCAGTTCCCTTTTAAAGATCTAGATAGCTGGTGCTTAATTGGCAACCATATCTGTCTTGCATGCATCACATCCTCCAGTACTTGTATTATATATAGTCCTGCTGTGATATATATATATATTCTCCCTCTACTAAACTTAGACGAGGAGAGGTAGAACTAGAGTCAACAGCTTGTTAGTTCTTCTGGGATATAATTAAATAAAACTTCTGCTGTTATAGTCAATCTGTGTCTTCTCTGTGATTTATCATCATTTTCTATTTGGCTGTTCATATATGCATGGTCATATTAATTCTTGCTAATTATCACCGATTCACCTCTTAGCATGGAATTGAAAGATGACATAATTTGCTGTTCATATATGAAACTCTACAAGGTGTGATTTCACTGACTTGTGAGTTTAAAATTATTAGCACAAGAAACAAATGATGCGAGGGAAGCGTACGACACTAAGGTTATTGTACTGCAAGCAAGAGGATATGATCATAAAGAGCACAATGCACATAGCTCTGCTATTGTCACGTGCTTGCATAGATCGCAGGTTATGAAACCACAAGTGATGACAAGTTTCCTATCGATCTTTATCCTGGGTTTAGCGATGCAGATTTGAGTTGCAATCAGAAAATTTTAAATACCAATGACAATACCGATAGAAAAAATAATATTGGCAAATTACAATGATATTTAGTAATGAAAAATCATGACAATGTTTCTGTCAATAATAACCAACATAAAAAGTTTACTAGGTGAATATCAAAGAAATTACTGGTGGAATTCAATGAATAAAAAAAACCTAACTTTTTTTTTTGTTGCAACCCATTTTTTAATGTTATTTTATGGTTTTTTTTTTTTGTGTTGTACATATAGTTTTTTTTCGTGTGTTAACTTGTTTTATAACTTTTTTCTAAAGAAATTTATTGTATGAATAAATAATTTGTACATGTTAGAGTTTGTTTGAGATTTTTAAAAATTATATTTGTTTGTCATTTGATGAAATCGAGTTTGATTTTGTAACTTAGGTGTGCTATAATAAAAGAAATAATGAGTTATTTAATGGATATGTTTCATATTTTGTCAATTTTATTATTAAGTTGAAAATTTCAGTAAATTTGGAGAAATTTGAATTTTTGAATGATTAAAGGGTACTATCAAAATAGATTGAATAAGTTAGAATTGAACCGATGATAACTAATTAGTTGGGTATTAATAACTTGTTTAGTACACATTATTAATCAATACTTGTTGTCATCAATATTCTATATATATTTCATATAAGTAATGAATGATCGTTCTTGGATATTTCGAGTTTCACCTGAAGGGTTATGTAAGATGAATTATTGTAATAAGGTCGATGGTTTTATTAATTACACACTATATAATCCGAAGAATATCAGTGAAGGCGGTATTAGATATCCATTTAAGAGATGTAAAAATAAAAAGTTCCTTGATCTAGATGTTGTTACAATGCATCTTCTACAAAAAGAATTCATGGAAAAAATACTTGTGTTAGTTTGTATACGGAGAACCCTATGTTTCTTATGAGACTATAGTAGAAAGGATGGTTAACTCAACTTTTAGTTCTAGCAACATGCATGAAGTTATTGATGAATTTCATGTCATAAATGATTTAATTCTCGTGATGATTTCATTAATATCGATTTGACCTAACTCACTACGAAACTTAAGAATTTAACACTAGGATGTCCATGGGTGACCTACATTTAAAATAAAGAGAAGTGTCTTAATATGATGACTTTCTTTGTATGATTGTATGATGTGTGAAACACTTGAATGTGAACATGTGTATTCTTGAGATATGTATGGTGATGGTTTATGTGATTGCTGAATGTGAATATGCTAACTAATGATCATTTGATGTGTCAGGTGGTACGACCGGAGTCGGACCTTCGACCAGACTAGGACACGCCACGAGAGGAACAAGTAGGTAATCTCCACCCTTTTCTTAAATAATATCAAATCTATGAAATGATGTCATATAAAAGAATTATTCTATCTTGTTGTGACTGCTAAATTGTTCATGGAATGTTTGATTGGGTATTGTGATTAGCCTCGGCTAATGGCATCCGAGATGGATGACCGGGCCTGAATATTATGATTAGTTTTGGGTAATGACATCTGAATTGAATGACCGGGTTTGGATATTGTGATTAGCCTCAGCTAATGACATCCAAGATGGATGACTGAGTTTGGATATTGTGATTAGCTTTGGCTAATGACATCCGATTTGGATGATTAGCTTTGGATATTATGATTAGCTCCGGCTAATAGCATTCGAGATGGATGATCGAGTTTGGATATTATGATTAGTTTCTGCTAATGACATCCGAGATGGATGACCATGTTGGGTATTACAACTTAGCTTCGACTAATGGTATCTGAATTGGATGACTGGGTTTGAGTAATGTGATTGATCGTGGTTAGTGGTGTCTATAAATGGTGACCAGGTAAAGTGAAGTAACTTAACCACGACCGATATGTTAACTCTGGTCCTTGCAACTCTTATGGAGAGGTTGAGACATGTGAATAAGGATAATATAATTGATGAAATAATGAGGGTTGAATTATGTATGTAAAGAGTAAAGGAACAAATATACTCACTTAGGTTATTAATGGAAAGTAGTAATAATATTCTTTTAAATATTTATTATCATGTTTAGATTGTTTATAATTCTTGTATCCATTTTGCATTGTAATAGGGACGCCATGCAATTAAGGTGTGTAGGAATCCTGACTCATGGGTCCATATATTTTGTTATGAACTATGTATCTGTATGCTAAGATGTTATGTATTTTGTTTGAATAAATATACTAGTTATGAAATTGCCGTTTGACACTTTTGTAAATACTTGTAATGATAACTATATCAGAACATGAATGTAAACTTTTGATTATATAAATATAATGTTATGGGTATGTGTATTGAGTTCTCTTTTATGAGGATGTTGATTTACGAAATCATATGGGTATTGTACTATACCAATGAACGAAACCTATTGGTTGGTTCTGGAATACTATTGTGAACAATATCGATGACGTAACAACTTACAAAAAAAAAATATTACCATGAATTTTGATCATGAAATGATAAGAAAGCTCAAGCTATTACACATTTCTCTTGCTTACAAGAATTTATTGCCAAAAGGAATATGAGATGCACTCATGAAGATTAATAACTTTTTTAATGATATATGCTCTAACAAGTTGCATACTCAACACATGAAAAAGTTTGAAACGAATATCATTCAGACAATCTGTAAACTTGAGATGATATTACCTCAATTCTTTTTCGATTCAATAGAGCATCTACCATACATTTACTGTTTGAGGTAAAAATTGGAGGTGTTGTCCAATATAGATGGATGTATCCATTCAAGAGGTTATGAATTACATATGCATCCTAAGTAAATTTCTATTATCTTTTTTTTTTAATTTAAAACATTCATTTATTCAATCTCTATTTAGTTCCATGCAGATACTTGTCCAACCTTAAGAAAAAAATTGAAAAACAAGGCGTATGTTAAGGCTCCAATACGCGAGGCTTATATTGTTAGAGATTTCAATATTTATCTCGTACTATTTTAAGCTTTACTTGATGTCAATAAGAATCAACCACGTTTCAAGACATGATGATAATGGAGAAGTGTCTTTTAGTGATAATTTATCAATATTTTCCCATCCTAGATGAACTTTATCAAAAAATATAGTGAGGGGGAGATACTTGACATAAATCGAATTCAAACATGCAAATAATTATGTGCGATTTAACTATTATAAATTGAGATCTTTTATTCAGTAAGTACAATATTAACATTTTGCTATTTTTAAATAATTTTATCTTATACTCTCATATAAACTGATAGATTGAATAATTCATTGTAGACAATATCGTTAATATTTCCAATCCCAAAATTCACTTATGACTAAATCTTAAATTTTTCTATTGCAAGATGAATAATTTTCCACATGGTTTAAAACACATGTCAGCAGTACTTAATAATTCTTAACTCTCATAATACTTAATTTTATTAGACCTTTCTCTTTATAATTAATGGTTATAATCTTGTATCGAGTTTATCAAATGGAAGGTAATGCTAGTGGTAGCTTGAATTTACTATGTTTGGGTCATGAAAGAAAGGTCAAGTGTTATAATGAGTATTTCATCAATGAATATGTCTTTCATACTGAAGAGCATGGTCATGGTAGAAAGACCTATAATAGTGGAGTTTGTGTTAAAGGATCTACTTCTAATGAGGTTAAAGTTGATTATTATGGAAAGTTAGAAGAGGTGATTGAATTACAATATCATAGATAACAAAATACAATCTTTTTATTCAAACGCTATTGGAATGATACCACTGATGGAGAAATAAGAGTAGATCTCAACTATGATTTGGTCAAAATTAATACAAAGGCTAAACTTTATAACATCGACGATGACTTTGTTTTTGCTAAACAGTGTCAACAAGTTTATTACACATACACTTATTTCTATAAAAAGATCCTTCTAAAGTTGATTGGTTATCCATTGTGAAATCCAAATCTAGGGGTCGTATCCAAGTTGTTCAGGATGATAACGATGAAGTGACTGCGATAGACAATGTTCTTCAACTTGATGAGTTAGTTAATCCATATCAAGTTGCTCCGTCTATCGACTTAGAAGAAAATTCAAATTTTCATGTCACTGAGAAAACTTTTGTTGATATTGATGCTAATAAGTTAAAAGATATATTGATAACCAGTGGACATATAGAAGTCGATAAAGATAAAAATGATGAGATTGATGAGGTTCAATTCATGAAGAAGATGACGATAGACATGATGATGAAATTGAAGAAGATGAAGACAATTCTAATTAAAAGGATTTCAAACTAGTTTTATATGTAAAACATCGATGTGTAATGAAATTGACATTAATATAATGTTTCCATATATTGTTGCTTTACAATGAATTATTGTTAACACAATTGGAGTGTTTATTATTTTGATTTTATTATATTTGCAAATTAGATACATAGGGAATACAAAAATATTGGGGAGATATAAACTTTTTTTATACTGATAGAAATACTGACAAACAGCAATACCAATAAAATTACCGACTGATTTCATCTATCATAGAGTTCTAGAGAGTTAGAAAAAAAATGCAAGACTTTGCCACTGAACATTTGAATCACTGATAAAATAAAATGTCATCAAAGAATTTTTTTTTGGGGGGTTTGGAAAACTTTGGGGGTTCTAAAAAATTTCAGTGTTAATTATCAATGAAATTATCAACGAGACTGTAAAAACTATTACATATTCTACTTACTGTTAGTAATTTTGTTGGTAATAAATGATGTGTTACTTTTACTGACAGAAATATCATCGATAATTCCGAATAAACCTAATCAATAATAAATCAAAATCTCTAATTCCATAACCCTCCTTCTCTCTTCCTCTCATCTCCTCTCCCTTCATCCTCCTCTCTCCTTCTTCTCGAACTCAAAATTCCTTCCTTTTGATCAACAAGACATGCCCCATAACAATGACAAAGAAAAGATTATTTCTTCACTGTTTGGCAGCCCAATCAATCTATTTCTCTTTTATTTCTTCACGTCACCGTCTAATTCACCAGTACTCACTTTTTTTTCCTTCACTGACTGGCAACTGAGAAAATCGAGAAGAAAATATTTCAAATCAAATTAATTAGTTTTGATTACTGTTAATTCTAATTGCTCTTTATGATCTGATTGATTAGTTTGATAATTTTTTTTTATTTTTGCATATTTTTTGTTTATGAAATAATAAAGAAGGAAAATTGATTTGCATTGTATTATTTGATAAACCAACACTGGAAGAGTTTGTTACGTAACTAGCAAGTTAGTTAAAGTCAGTTACATATAACAGAAAGTTAGTTATACAGTTATGTTAGTTAAGCCAGCTGTACTGGCAGTTAACCTTTTCTTGTTATAATCGTTCCTCCTTGTAACGTACTCTCCAAGGATTGTATATATATGTGGTTATCTCTGATCTTAGTAATCAGAGAAACAGAGATTAACATTTTCTCAAATTCTATCTTGGTATCAGAGCTTGCGTTCTCTTTTTTTTAGCCATGGCTTCTGCGTTTAATCAGTCTTCATCTACCTCTGGTCCGGTTGGTTCGGACAAAGCACAACAATGGCGTCCATTCCCACTCATCGATGCTCAATCATACATTACCTGTGAAACTTGATCGATCAAATTACGTCTTGTGGAGGTCTCGATTGATAATGTTGTCTTTGCCAATGGATTTGAAGACTTCATAGATGGCAGAGCCATCTGTCCAGAGAAAGAGTTGAGTCCAGGAGTGATTAATCCATCTTTTGTCGCTTGGAGAAGACAAGATCGCACCATCCTCAGCTGGATATACTCATCTCTCACACCTGCTATCATGGCACAGATCATTGGCTACAATACATCTCACACTGCCTGGAATGCTTTGGAGAAAACTTTCTCATCTTCCTCAAAAGCCAGAATCATGCAACTACGGCTTGAATTACAATCCACGAAGAAAGGATCTCTGTCCATGATAGATTACATCATGAAGGTCAAAGGAGCTGCAGATAATCTAGCAGCTATTGGAGAACCTGTTTTAGAACAAGATCAGGTAATGAATCTCCTTGGAGGCCTTGGTTCTGACTATAATGCAGTAGTCACTGCCATCAACATTAGAGATGACAAGATCTCTATTGAAGCAGTTCATAGTATGCTATTAGCATTTAAGCATCGTCTTGAGCAACAAAGCTCACTTGATCATATCTCCCCTATATCTGCCTATTATGCCTCTTCCTCTAATAACAGAGGTGGTGGAAGAAAATACAATGGCAGTCGAGGACACAACCATATTTCCAATACCAAAGAACTACACCTACAGAGGTCGTGGTCGTGGGGGTAGATATGGATATAATGGGAGACACAATTCAACCAATCCCGAAAAGCCACAATGTCGGTTGTGTGGCAAGTTTGGTCATACTTGTTCATGTTTGTTACCATCGTTTTGATATCTCATATCAAAACTCACAAAACAATGGTACTTCCTCTTTGAATGCTGGAAATCAAAACACAATACCTGCTATGGTTGCCTCTTCTCATAATTCTGCAGGTGACAATTGGTATCTTGACTCTGGAGCAAGTCACCATCTGACTCAGAACGAAGGGAACCTCAACAATTCTGCACCTTACACAGGCACAGACAGAGTCATAGTTGGTAATGGTAAGCATCTATCCATTTCCAACACTGGTTCCCACAAGCTAGTCTCTAAGTCACATTCTTTTCAGCTCAGAAAAGTGTTTCATGTTCCCTTTATCTCAGCCAATCGATAAGTGTTGCTAAATTCCCGCTCGACAATAATGCCTTAATTGAGTTTCGGTCTAATAGTTTCATTGTGAAGGACTTGCATACGAAGAAGGTGCTAGCGCGAGGCAGACTTAAGAATGGACTTTACAGATTTCCAGTACTGCACAGTAACAAGAAAATGGCATATGTTGGAGTTCGTAATCTTTCCACTTTTCATTCCCATAGACTCAATCCTGTTCATAATAAAGTGGAACTTTGGCATCACAGACTAGGCCATGTTGCCACTGACATTGTAGTTCAAGTAATGCAAAGTTGTAATGTCTCTTGTGAAAGGAATAAAACCGTTGTTTGCTCTTCTGTCGCCCTTCTTGTCAAATGGCCAAAAGTCACCGGTTGCCTGCTCATCCTTCACTTTCCCGTGCTTCCAAACCTTTGGAACTCATTCACACTGATCTCTGGGGACCTGCCATGCTCAAGTCTACATCAGGGGCAAAATACTTTATTCTTTTTCTCGATGATTATTCACGTTATACATGGTTCTACCCTCTCGCAAACCAAGGATCAAGCTCTCTCGGTGTTCAAACAAGTTCAAACTTCTAGTAGAAAATCAGTTTGATGCAAAAATAAAATGTCTACAATCGACAATGGTGGTGAATATCGATCCTTTATGACATTTCTCCAACAATCTGGCATTTTGCATCGATTTTCTTGCCCTTATACTTCAACTCAGAATGGGAGAGTAGAGAGGAAGCATAGGCATGTTGTGGAAACTGGATTGGCTTTACTAGCTCACGCCTCCTTACCAATGCAGTTCTGGCAATATGCCTTCCAGTCAGCCACTTTCCTCATCAACAGGATGCCAAGCAAGGTACTACACAATGACTCACCTTACTACACTCTTTTTCATAAAATTCCTGAGTACAAGTCTTTCAGAGTATTTGGTTGCCTGTGCTATCCATTCATTCGTCCCTATAACAGTCACAAGTTGCAGTACATATCTCTTCAATGTGTTTTTCTTGGGTATAGCTTCCAAGACAAAGGTTATTTGTGTCTTGATCCTCTAACTGGATGTGTATATGTCACCCCCCATGTTGTATTTGATGAAACCAAATTCCTTGACACTTCACCTTCCCTTACCAGAGATCCCCCAGCAGAGATCCTCACTCCAGCTACCTTACCTTTCCCCAGTTCATTACCTACAAACATTAGTCATCCACCACCATAGTCTGCTTTACCCTTCCCAAGTGATAGTACACGTTCTATGAGTGGTTCCACATCCACTCTTGTCTCTCATTCTGAACCTGCATCAATTCCTGAGGATCAGGATACTTGTTCTGCCCCAGCTCTACGAATGACCACACGATTGATGCATGGTATAACCAAGAAAAAGACCATTTTTGATCTCTCTGCTACAAAAATCTCAACACCATCCACTCTCGTCGAGGCCCTCAAAGACTCAAATTGGACTCAGGCTATGGATCTAGAGATAGCTGCTCTACATAAAAACCATACTTGGGATCTTATTGACCAACCTGCTGCTGTTAATATAATCGGTTGTAAGTGGGTCTATAAGTTGAAGCACAAGTCAGATGGGAGCATCGACAGGTATAAAGCCAGGCTTGTGGCTAAATGGTATCATCAAACTTTTGGCCTTGACTATTTTGAAACATTTAGTCCGGTTGTTAAGGCTGCCACTATTCGAATCATCTTAACTGTTGCAATCAGTTTTCAGTGGGAAATTTGTCAACTTGATGTTCATAACGCATTCCTAAATGGTGAGTTAAAAGAGCAGGTTTATATGACACAGCCTCCAGGCTACGAGGATCCTAAGTTTCCCACTAAAGTCTGTCGATTGAAGAAAGCTTTATATGGTTTGAAACAAGCTCCACGAGCTTCGTTCCAATGGCTCAGCTCTGCTCTTTTACAATGGGGATTCAGTAACTCTAGGACCGACAGTTCCATGTTCCTTCATTTTGGTGCTTCCACAACTCTGATAGTTCTAATCTATGTGGATGATATTCTCATCACCGGCAGCTCATCTCAACAGATTTCTTCACTCATTACCAAACTTGATTCTGTCTTTGCCTTACGCGACTTGGGGCGGCTCTCCTACTTTTTGGGAATAGAAGTTTCTTATCTTGAAGGATGTATGCATTTAAGCCAAACCAAGTATACCTCGATTTCATCGCATCGCACAAGAATGTTTAATACCAAAGTCGCCAAAACTCCCTGGCGCGTTGGGCAAAATTTGTCAAAGTTTGATGGTGCCCCTATGGAAGAGGTCACTCAATATCGCAAAGTATAGTAGGTGCCCTTCGGTACCTTACCATTACGCAGACGACATTGCTTTTCTTTGTTAATAAGGCATGCCAATTCATGCAACAACCAACCACAGCTCACTAGCTTTACGTCAAAAGGATCCTTCGGTATCTCAAAGGCACGTTACATGATGGATTGTTGCTACGTCCTTCACCTCATTTGAGAGTTGAAGGTTTCACAAATGCAGACTGGGGGGCTTAACCTGATGATCGATGAAGTGCGAGTAGATATCTAGTTTATTTAGGGGATAACTTAGTCTCCTGGTCCTCAACGAAACAGAAGGTAGTGTCTCGCGCAGTGTGCGGTAATCGAGTATCGGGGACTAGTTTTAGCTACTGCTGAAATCATCTCGGATGCAGGCTTTACTACAGGAGCTGTGTGTTTCCCCTCCTGCTATTCCTCTTCTCTGGTATGACAATATCAGTGCTTATCATATGGTGAAGAATCCTGTTTTCCATGCCCGAACGAAGCACATAGAGATTGATCTCCACTTCATTCGTGACCAAGTTCTCAAAGGAAAATTACATTGCAGTTTGTTCCTCTTGACGACGAGCAGCCAGCTGATTTGTTAACCAAGCATCTACCAAGTGCAAGGTTCTTGTTCCTCAAGTCTCAACTGTGCATCGTCCCCAGACCCTTTCACTTGCGGGGGGATGATAAACCAACACTCGGAAGAGTTTGTTATGTAACTAGCAAGTTAGTTAAAGTCAGTTACATATAACGAAAGTTAGTTATACAGTTATGTTAGTTAAGCCACTGTATCTGCGGTTAACCTTTTCTTGTTATAATCGTTCCTCCTTGTAACGTACTCTCCAAGGATTGTATATATATGTGGTTATCTCTGATCTTAGTAATCAGAGAAACAGAGATTAACATTTTCTCAAATTCTATCTTTATTTATAGTAGAATCGAATCTGCAAATATTTCATCCATCAGGTTCGTAGGAGAAGATTTCAGGTGGATCCTTCCTGCCACGTGATGCTGATGGTATGCTATATTACTTTTGTTTTTTTTATTTGAGTTTTTTTTTATTTGAGATTTTTTTTTTAATTAGCAATATGAGCTTAGACATTGAGTGATTCAGGAGAAATGTGATAGTTTGGTCATTTGCTCGATTTCATGTTGAAAACCAAATAATGGAGTCAGTCTTCGGATGTAAGATAATAAAAAATTTCCTTTTTTTTTTTAGCGAGAAGTTTTAATCAAGTGGTAAGTGTGAATTACAAACCTCAAGCAAATATTATTAGGGTATGGGTGTTCATGCAAGAATTTATGTGTTTCTTTTTTATTTTTTAATTATTAACCAAACGGACGATGGGAATGTGGCTTTTGAGATAGTATCATTTGATACATAATCATGAGTTACAAGATTTATGACTTCTAATGCATGAATTTGGTCCAACTTGAATGAGTTATTGATGCGTATTTTCTTGTTTTAAAATTTTAAATAGGCTCCCGTATATAAGAGGTGCTACCATTTTATTTTTTAAATAGGATATTGTGATAATATTATTAATATTTTTTTTTATCAAATTTTTTTAAATGAGGAAGAGAAGATTAGTAGAGACAAGGATGGAAAAGAGCGTTGCTGGTTCTTTTGACAGCGTTTTTGATGAGCATAAGTAGGCAATGCTACTAGGTGCCGACCATGATGTGATGCCTCAAACACTCTCTCTCGATGCAGGCTTGTCGGGTGCAAGTGCCACTTATAGAGTGGGTGTCCCTCCTAGGTGAAATGTTTACAACGAGAACTATATTGCTCATTGGATGCCCAACCACAACATGTAAGTTTGTTTTTCTTTCCCGTGCGATAAAAAAGTAAACAACAATGGATAAAGTTTGAATAATTAATTTTAATGAACAAATTGAAATTTACAAATATTGAGGTTGCTTGTATGATAACATTGACAATGAAATTGTTGATGGAAGTGCTTTTGTTTCAATGGAGTCAGGTTCCTATGATTGATGCTTGTTTTTTGAAAGTTCAAGGTTAGTATATACATAAGCAATTTATTTTTTTAAAATTTAATTCAATTAGTTTTTAATTTTAATAAACTAATTATTTTATGAAATTGACGTATAAGGAAAATTTTTATTGGGAGGAGACTGACAATGGTGTGACCAGGAGAGTGGGAGATTCACAACGCCATTATGTAAGATTGAATTCAAATTGTGATATTATTTTAAAAAAATATTAAAATTTTGTATTTTTTTTTATCTTATTCAATTTTTTTTTATGAATCAGGTTGTGTGATTTCTGGTACGATACCTAAAAAAAAGAAAAGAAATATGCAAAAGATAAAGGTTTTCCATCTTTGGGAAAACGTGGTCATGTGGAGAAATTTCAAACCTCCATACATCACGAAGGGTATCTGGGACGCTTATCTCTAATATGTGACGTCTTAGCATTTCTTAAGGCCATCAAAATCTAGTTTAAAGAACCAGATGAAGGAGATTCATGGTTTCATGACCACATATAATACCGACAAAATTACTATTAGTTTATTTTGTCGGTAAAGAGAAAAACACAGAATAGGGGAACGCAGTAGATGAAGAATATGGATTTACTGCAGTTACAGTCAAGAATATAAACGTGAGCACTATTTTAAATTTGTACAGGATGTTCTCTATATATAGAGTAGTAATTAACTATTGCCTTTTTCATCACATATTTCTTTCTATGAATGCGGTATTCCTTATTTATATATATTGATTTGTTTCTGATATGAGGTAGCTGTAGTTTCCTTCTAAGAGGTCTGCCATAGCTGTAGTTTCCTTCTTTGAGAAGTAGCCATTTGGTTGAGGTAGCTGTTGATTCCTTATTGATTTATCTTTGATCTCGCACGGCTATGATTTCCATGTATGGTTAATTACCATTCGAATAGTAGCCGTTGGAGGTGTTAATTCGGATTGGTTGCTGACTAGGTGAGTATCCTGTGTTGCTGCTGCTGCTTGTCTCCTCTCCTGCTTTGCAGTGTGCCGGTGAGGATCCGTGTTGGTCTTCGCTTTGTTGTCTTCTGCTTTGCTGCAGAGGTGTTTTGTTGCTTGTTAATACCCTCCCTCAAACGTTGCCGAGGTTGGAGGCAAAGTTTGCGCTGAAAATGAAGGAGAGTAGCTTTGGACACCGGCTTAGTAACACGATCAGCGATCGATGTGTAGAGGGAATATGATGTGTAATAAGTTTCCCAAGAGCTACGCGTTCACGTATAAAATGATAATCAAGTTCAATATGTTTGCTGCGAGCATGGAAAATAGGATTGACCGTCATATGGAGCGCACTGAGATTATCACAATAGAGCACCAGTGGAGATATTAAGGGAATGTGTAAATCATGAAGGATGTAGGTCAACCAGGTAAGTTCTGCAGCCGTGTTGGCCATAGCACGATATTCAGCTTCAGTGCTAGAGCGTGAAATGGTATGTTGTTTCTTGGCACACCAGGAGATGAGATTACATCCAAGGAAGACACAGTAGCCAGTGGTAGAGCGTCGTGTAGTAAGACAACCCAATCAAGCATCGAAAAAGCGAGAGAAATTAAGATTAGTATTAGAAGTGAAGTGCGAGACCATTATTAATAGTACCTTTGACATATCATAAGATACGGCGGACCATTTTTAAATGAACAGTTGTAGGAGCATGCATGAATTGAGAGACATAATTAACACTAAAAGAGAGATCTGGTCGAGTGAGGGTGAGATACTGGAGGGAGCCAACAAGCCCCCGGAAGAAACTGACATCCACTAAAAGAGGAGCATTTGAGGAAGCTTTAGTTTGTGCTTCAAGTGGTGTAGTCATGGGTTTATAATCAACCATATCAACACGTTCTAGAATTGTAAAGGCATAATGGGATTGTGATAAGTGAAGTCCATTTGGCGTGGGCAAAATTTCTATGCCAAGAAAATGATGAGCAGGGCCTAAGTCCTTCATGGCAAATTCTTGACCGAGTAGAGTAATGAAGTCTGCAACAAGTGTATCATCAACATAAAGTAGGAGAATAAGAGAACCATGATCAGAATGAAAAATAAATAGAGAAGGATCTGCTAAGTTGCAAAAGAAACCGTATTTGAGGAGAAAGGAACTAAAACGATCAAACCAAGCACGAGGTGCTTGTTTAAGGCCATAAAGGGCGCGTTGAAGCTTGCAGACATGCTATGGACGATGAGGATCCGACATTCCTGGTGGCTGTTCCATGTAGAGATTTTCAGAAATCAAACCATGCAGAAATGCATTTTTTACATCAAGCTGCCGTAGGGGCCAATGATGAACAAGAGCTATAGTAATAATTAGCCGAATGGTGCTGGGCTTTACAACTGGAGAGAATGTTTCAGTGTAGTCTAGGCCATCAATCTGGTGGTATCCTTTGGCAACAACACGGGCTTTGAGACGCTCCAGGCTACCATCAGATCTGAGTTTGGTTTTAAACACCCATTTGGAACCTATGATATGCATATCGGTGGTACGAGGTACCAATTTCCATGTCTGATTTTGGTGTAAGGATGTAAGTTCATCCTCCATTGCTGCTTTCCACCCTGGGTGAGCTAGTGCAGATCGCACAGATCGCGGTTCATGCGGTATCCCAGCAGAGATGATAAATGTTAATGCATACTTGGGATTTGGCTTTAGGATGCCATGGTAGGACCGAGTGGTCATGGTGCGAAGAGCTGAAGTAGAGGAATTGGGAACAAACTCGTTTGTGGAAGCATCACTGCAGGGAGGTTGTGCAGCTTTGTGTAGCGCACGTTGTAAACGAGTAACCATAGAGTGAGAAGCTGAATTTGGGTGGTCCTGCTGCTGTTGAGTAGTTAAGGTCTCAGAAGGAGGTTGCTGGTGAACGGAGGGAGTAGGAATAAAATGCCCTGCTGCAGTGTGGGAAATATCGGGGCAGAGATTGTGTTAACCCACAAAAATTTTAAAATAAAATAAATAGTAAATGAGTAAATAAAATTAAAATTAGTTTACATACATGATAAATAGGTAAGAAAAAAGAAAGAATGAATGACATGAAAAAGTATTGGTGTAAACCTCGGTTGAAAAATCAATAATGGTACTATGAAACGGTAATAAGCCCGTAAACAAACTAAATGGTGAAAAAGAAAAATAAATATATTGGAATAAGAAAATGATCATGAGTATTTAGTGGAATAATTAGTAAATTCTATGGAAGGATGAAACAAGAAAACTTGGTTTTTTAGTGTAAAAATCACCTATTGATTAGTTTTACTCTATCAGCATAATTCTCAATCCAACTGTCTGATTGAGATGAAATTTTATAAGGAATCTTTTGACACATTACTCAATCTTAGGTAAAATTGTAGGGAAATCGAAGTTCAGAAAGGTTATACAAGAATGAAAATAGTCAGATAGAAAATAACATATAGGTTCATTAATGACAATTTCATAAATAAGCTAGAGAAACTAGAAATTTAGCTTCTTCTTCTCCTATAACTGCTAGCCAAAAATAAAAAAGAGGAAGGAAGAAAGTAAAATAAAAATTATGAGAGCATCTACCATTAAAACACCTTGAGAGAAACCAAAAATGTAGGCAAGATAGTGAGGGAGTTAGGGTTTAAACACAATCAACACAAGATTTAAGAGAAAAATTAAGTGAGAGAAAAGGAATAAAGAGAGAAATCTCATGGAAAAGAGGAAAGAAAAAAACAAGTAGCTGAAAACTTTGACTAGTTAGCATTCAAAGTTCATATTATTGTCACATAAGGTGTTATAAAGTTGTTTGAACAAATCTAACTAAGGATTAATGAAATTTATGCAAAATTCCTAAATTTTAAACTAGAGTTCTTAGATGAGAAAATTAGGAAAATGACAAATTGTGATAGTGTGATGTTCTTGGGATATAATAGGAAGTACTTTAAATGATGCATACTTGACAAAGAAAATTTGGTATTTTGCGAGCATTAATGGCCGGACCATATTAAGGGAAAATAGGAAAGGGTGGAAAACCAAATTATTGACTTATGTGTATTTGGTTTGTGATGGTGTGTTAATGGTGCTTTGAAATGAATCTAATTATTGTATTTAATTGAAGTTAAGTTCTAATGTTCTTGGACTAAGAACTTTAAGGGAGGTTTAGTTAATTGATTGGATAATTGCATGAATTGAATGAGTTCACGTGTAAAGGGAATAGATAATATGTGGAAATGATCTTGGAACTTGTTAGTAGGAATCGAAGAATTGTTAGTATATTCATAAGAAGGGTTTATAAATACAATGAGTTGAAATTGGATAAACAGAGAGGGATGACGATTCATATGGGTGGAAAAAATATTAATATGAATGGTTGTGTGTATACGTGTGTGTATGTACTGAATAGGTAAACTGTGATTTCACTCTTTAGGTGTAAAAGTATAAATGAGTGCTTGAGATGCATGCTTGTGAAGAATAAGATTTTGATTTACATGCGTGTGTTCGATGAACATGTAAAAATTTGATGTTGAAGTTTAAAGATAGAAGACAAGGGAATATTATTTAATAAAAAGAAGTTAAACCTACTGGAATGAATGAAATGAATTATCAATGAAATGTATCTTATTGATACAAGCGAGGCTTCGAGAGTGGGACCGTAGACAAGCGAAGTTAAACCTACATGGAAGATAGATGAGGTGATGAACACTTACCTAATAGAGAAGCAGATAGGTCTTTGTCATCTCATCTTTTCACTTTGATGTTAATTATTATTTTAGAATTAAGTTTGTTATCAAATGAATCTTAAAAATGAAAAGGCAAAAAAACAAATAAATAGTTTGGTAAGATATAAGTCGGTCGCATAAGAGGGGGCTATTTTTATATAATATATGATATAAACTGGTTGTATGGTTGTATGAGCGGGGCTATTTTATTTTATATAATCTATGATAAGCGGACCATAAGAGCAAGGGCTATTGTTATGATAAGCTAGCCACAAGAGCGGGGGCTATTATTATAATAAGCCGACTGCAGGTGCAGGGGCTGTAAATATATATACATGGACAAGCTAGTCTCAAGAACGAGAATTATTCGAATATGTAACTGATGAGTTGGTCGAAGGAGCGAGGGCCATCATTGTATGAATTTAATTTAGTCAGCCATAAGAGCATGGACTAAATTGTTAGAGTGTTAAACCAATTTTAGAATTTATAATTTTGATGGATATAACATAATTTATTACTCGATCAAGATTATTGGTGTAAGGCAATGATAGATCTTTTTTGGTGTGAGAATTTTGGATTAAATCATGCATTATTATAGAATGTATAGCTTGTATATATCCGAATATGAAATTAATATAGGATTATTCCAATGTTGTAATCCCTACAGTTACTGCCGTGTTCTGCCGCATATATATAAATAGGAAGGATGGCTAAGGCACAATCTAGCACATTCTATTATTCTCAACTTGGTATCAGAGCCGCAAAACCCTAAAAATAATTAACCTACTTTTCTCACAGCCAACCTTCCCCTACAGCCTCCCTTCTTCAATGGAACAGTAGCCACATACATCTTCTTCCTCTGCAGCACCAGTAGTCCAGCCTTCTTCTCCGGTAGTGCAGCCTTTTTGCCCTGCAGCACCTCCTCTGCTCTCCTCTGCTGCCTTACCGCCTGGTTTCTCCTCTGCCATGGCTGGTGAACGCCTCCTCTTGCAGCCCATGTCTGATGCAGCTGCTGTCTCTGTTGCTGCAAGCATTATCTCCCTCTCTCACACTTATCAAGTCATCTCTCTTAAATTAACAAACACCAATTATTTATATTGGCGTATGCAGATGCTGCCGTATCTCCTAGGCCAAGGAGTTTTTGGTTTTGTTGATGGCTCTAACATATGTCCATCTTCACATGTTCTTGCCGGAGATGGTATGTCTCTTCAGGTAAATCCGCTCTTTTTTATCTGAAACAACAGGACCAACTTATTCTGAGTGCTCTTCTTTCCTCCCTATCTATGGAAGTTTTGCATCTTGTTGTTGGCTGTCAAAGCTCTTTTTCAGCTTGGCACACTCTTGAACGAGCTCTCGCTTCCACCTCCAACTCTCGTATTATGCAACTTCACGGCTCTCTCCAGGATCTTCAACAGGGTGATGAATTAGTAACTCAATTTATGCAAAAAGCTAAGGCCTTATTTGATGAATTGGCCGCTGTTGGTCGGCCAGTTTCTCTTGAAGATTTCAATTTATATGTGTTTCGTGGTCTTCGGGGAGAGTTTAAAGACTTAGTTACAAGTCTTATTACCAATGCCAAACCTTTATCATATGTAGATCTTCACAGTCATCTCCTCAGGTATGAATTTCTTCACAAATCTTCAGCTGCCATACATACTCCTCTGCTGCCCACACCTAGCACTCCATCATCTGCCCTTGTTGAGCAGCGCCAGACCTTTGGCAATTCTAGCCGCAGCAGGGGCCACTTCAATGGTGGCTGGCGTCCCAACCAGTCCAGCGCAGAGGCAACCAGTTCTTGGCCCTAGACCGATCACCGCAGCTTCTAGAACTCCTCCTTCGATGACGGTCGGCGGGGCTCATGGTAGGGCTCTTGGCAACGCAATAGGGGCGGAATCCCCGCCGCCAACCGTGTCAAAATTTCGGCCATACAGCCTCCCCACCTGTCCTCAATTCCAGCAGCAAGGTTATGCCCAATGACCTACGCCAACTGGGTGCGCGCAATCTCTCCTCAACCGGTTATGTTGATTGGTTTCGGATACCGGTGCCAATCAACACGTCACACCCGATCTTGCCACCTTGACCGCTTCGAACCGTATCTTGGTAATGATAATTTGCATGTTGGTGATGGTAAGAGCCTCCCTATATCTCATCTCGGTCGTACAAAAATATATACACCACATCGTTCTTTCACCTTATCTAAATGTTCTTCATGTTCCTGCAATCACGAAACCTCTACTTTCTGTTCATAAATTTTGTCTTGATAATAATGTTTATTTTGAATTTCACCCTCGTGTGTTTTATGTCAAGGATCTCAACATCCATGAAGTCCTTCTCTCAGATTAGAGTAAAGATGGTCTCTATGCCCTAACCAAGTCTTCCGTCACGTCAGTTCCTCAAGCCTATTGGTTTCCCGCACTTTTGCCTCGCCGATTTATGGCATCGTCGACTAGGTCATCCTACTTCACGTATTTTTCAATTGTTAATCTTGAAAAATAAGATAATTTGTAACAACAAACGTCTTAATTTTCAATGTCAAAGTTGTCCTTTAGGAAAATCATCGTGTTTGTCTTTAGGACCTACGGGTCACAAAACTTCGCTTTCGCTTGAATTAATTTTTAGTGATGTATGGGGCCCCGCCCCTCTTTTTCTTCGGATGGCTATCGTTATTTTGTTATCTTTGTTGATGCTTATACTAAATATGTATGGTATTATCCTCTTGTTGCCAAGTCTGATGTTTACTCTGTTTTTCATTAATTTCAGACTCTCGTTGACTGTCAATTTTCATTAAAAATAAAATCTGTTCAAACTGAGTGGGGCGGTGAATACCAAAAATTATCCATATTTTTTCAGACTGTTGGTATTCATCATCGTCTGATTTGTCCTCACACTCATGAACAAAATGGCATAGTAGAGCGTCATCATAGACATATTGTGGAAACAGGTCTTACTCTTTTAGGGCAATGTAAAGCACCTTTTCGATTTTGGAATTATGCTTTTGAAACCTCTGTTTATCTTATAAATCGCATGCCTACTCCTGTTCTTGCCCATCGCTCTCCGTTTGATTGTTTATTTCATCGGTCTCCTGATTATCATTTTCTGCATACTTTTGGGTGTCTCTGTTTTCCTTTTCTGCGTCCATATAATAATCATAAATTGGATTTTCATTCCTCTCCATGTGTGTTCTTTGGATATAATTCCTCCTATCTTGGTTATCGATGTTTTGACATTGCATCTCACCGTATTTATATTTCCCGTCATGTCCGTTTCCATGAACATGTGCTTCCATTTGATAATTCTGAACAGTTCGCAAAGGTCTCGACCATAACCCCCACCCCACCCACTACTGTCACCCTCCCAAATCTGCTCCACTACCCACCGCAACCCACTCCCACCAGCCACCCAGACAACCACTAGCACTTCGAGCTCGCCACTCCAAACCGCCACCCGACCACAGCCGCCACCCATCCCTTGGCCATCATCCCATGCTTGTTTATCTAACCTTTATGATGCAGGTTCAGTTCGTCAATTGGTCTCATCTCCTCATAGTCTTGGGGCACTATCTAGTCCATCCTCTACTTCGCCCTCCCTGGCCAAGGCATCCTTACAGATTCGGTCTCGCTATGACCCCTCCTCTCGCCGAGTCCGTGCTTGCGGCCGCCTCTCCATCATCCTCTCCACCGGGTCTCGCAACTTATGGTTGATTTATCCTCTTATCAGCTGCCACAGGTCTCCTCACTGCCACCATCTTCTCCTACGTCTCCACCAGCACGCATCAGACATCCTATGACTCTCAGATCGCGGAAGCCGAAGATAGCAAATCGCCGCTTCCGCTGCCGCCACCTCTGCCTCCACATGGGTACTACATTCTCCCTCTTCTGAGCCTTTTGCATTCTCTGATGCTAACCGGTATGTAGTTTGGCATAATGCTATGTGTGATGAGATCACTGCTTTGCGCTCAAATTGCACTTGGTCTTTGGTTCCATTTCATTCTTCGATGAACGTTGTTGGCAGTAGATGGGTATATCGGATCAAACATTGTGTTGATGGTAGTATTGAGCGCTATAAAGCGCGCCTTGTTGCTAGAGGTTTTACCCAGCAGGAAGGTATTGATTATTCTGAAACCTTCAGTCCAGTTACTAAGCAGGCCACTGTCCGATTGGTTTTCTCTATCGCGGTTTCGCGGAATTGGAAGATTCATCAGCTTGATATTCATAATGCCTTCCTCAATAGTGTTCTTACTGAAGAGGTCTACATGAAACAACCTCCAGGTTTTGTTGACTCTTATCTTCCATCTCATGTGTGCAGATTGCACAAATCATTGTATGGTTTGAAACAGGCACCGAGAGCATGGTACACTCGTCTAAGTGATTTTTTGCTCTCTATCGGCTTCCGCGCTTCCAAGGTTGACACCTACCTATTTATTTTATCTGACGGGACTAATATCTTTTATCTCCTGGTGTATGTTGATGATATTCTGCTTACGGGTAGCAATTCTGCTATGCTTCATCATCTAATACAATTACTTAGCTCTGAGTTCAAGCTTCGTGACTTAGGTGCTGTTCACTACTTTCCGGGTATTGAAGTTCGGTCTACCGGTATGGGTTTAATGCTGCGTCAACATAAATATATTCTTGACATCCTCACCCGCGCTGGTATGACTTCCTGCAAACTCGTTGATACTCCAGTCTCTCCTTTGAAAGTCACTTTATTACCGGATCACTCATTCTCTGATCCTACACGATTTTGTCAAATCGTGGGTGCTCTTCAATATCTTACCTTCACTCGTCCAGATATATGCTTTCTTTGTTAACAGAATTTGTCAGTTTATGCATGCTCCTACTGATTCTCATTGGCATTGTTAAGCGTATTCTACGCTATCTTAAAGGTACGACATCTTATGATTTTCATATCACTTGAGGCTCCTTTTTTGCTCTACATGGCTTCTAGAGATGCAAATTGGGCTGATAGTATTGATGATCGCAAGTCTACGGGTGGCTATCTTGTCTTTTTTGGTCATACGCCGATTTCTTGGAAATCTGGCAAGCAACGCACAGTTGCTCGCCCCTCTACTGAGGCTGAGTATAAAGCTCCTGCTGATGGTACCGCTGGAGTCATTTGGCTTCAATACTTGTTAACAGATCTGCAGGTTCCTTCAGTTTCTGCTCCTACCATTTGGTGTGATAATCTTGGTGCTACCTATCTCTCAGCCAATCCTATCTTCCATGATCGTACTAAGCATGTTGAAGTGGATTATCACTTTGTCTGTGACCATGTTGCTAAGAAAGAGATTCAGATTCATTTTGTTCCCTCTCGGGATCAACTTGCCGATGTCTTCACTAAACCACTTCCTGTTGCATCCTTTACTGCTTTTCGGTTCAAGCTTCGGGTTGATCCTCCACCCTCAGCTTGAGGGGGCATATTATAGAATGTATAGCTTGTATATATCAAAATAGGAAATTAATATAGGATTATTCCAATGTTGTAATCCCTACAGTTACTGCCGTGTTCTGCCGTATATATATAAATAGGA
Organism: Populus x sibirica; assembly: GCA_019202695.1. Classification (NCBI taxonomy): domain Eukaryota; kingdom Viridiplantae; phylum Streptophyta; class Magnoliopsida; order Malpighiales; family Salicaceae; genus Populus; species Populus x sibirica. The sequence continues at coordinate 96,561 of JAGMVL010000231.1, forward strand.
AGGTTGGCTAAGGCACAACCTAACACATTCCTATTATTCTCAACTTGCATATTAAATAATGAAATGGCATACGAAATGGTTTAATGACAAATTATATTATGTCTTTTTGAGTTGGAAATTTTGGGCAACAAGTTGAAGAATAAACATGAGTTTTTATTTTGTTTGTTTGTGGAAAAACAACATTTTCTTTACAGGGAAAAAGATCATACAATAACTTATCAAAAATTAACTAGATTCGTAACTTATTGAAGATTAACTGGATTCATAATGTCATTCATATACTTAGGGTTCTTAGATATAATGTTATATCTAGGTTCAAGTCTTTAATTCTTAGATATAAGGTTACTTCTAGATCAGAGTGCTATTAACTTGATTTTTAACTTTTTAAATTATCTAATTTGTTGAGAGTTGCTTGAACACATGGTCAAGAGTTCTTGGTCAAGAAAGTTCTTTATCTCCCGTGATAATGAGATTCGTAGGCATCCCTTCGATGCTTTACATGCCTTTAAAAAGCAAAGGAAGGAAAGAGGGAAATGCTCTGGGTATATACCTTTTCTTGCTCTTTTCCAGTCCACAGAACGCATCTTAACAGGATGAGGATTCTTTTCATCAACTTTATCTACATGTGAACCTCTATTATTAAATGTAATGAGATGTTCTTTTACTTTCTCCATGTTTCATCTTAGCCTAGAAGGAATATTATCCTACCTCCTCAGCATCTCATGACTGCACTTGTCTACAGATAAACAAGAATATTATTGCTTCGGAAACATAAAGATTGAAGCATCGGATTTCAGTGAGGTTTTGATGGCATGAAAAAAAATGGGTCCTATCCCAGAGAGTTTTCCTTCTCTGTTCTGCATATAAATGAGATATACAAGTCGCGATCAGAGTACCCCTCCAAGAAAATGATCTCTCTTGGAAAGTTTCGAGGAAACTGAGGCATATATACAATATATCCTGTCCCATAATATAAAAATGATAAATCTTAATCTTAACACATGATCAGAACCCCTTTTCCTTTTGTTCTTAACAAAAGGGAAAGCCACGTCTGTTTGTACTATAATAATGGAATGGAAAGGTAAAGTGTCAATAATGCCTTCCAAAGGTAACCATGTGTACATATCTATAAGTTCTCGATTGATGTCCATTATTACAGAATCTAGCATATCCTTAAATAACTAGAACAAAGATAGAATAAACTGCCTTCATTGATTATTTTGCATTATTGAGTAGGACACATCTGCACTGGTTATTTCATAATAATTCTATTTTGTGGGATTGCACTTAAAATACATAACTTGTTCTTGTTATTTGAAATACAGAATTTATTGAGTAGGACACATCTGTATACCATTGCTTGTATTGCGTCAAAAGTCAAAGTAACAGCAGTGTGTGTCTGTCTGGATAGACTGGTATGCTTGTGAACATGGAAGCATCCAAAGTGGAGAACCCCGTATCTTATATATATATATATAGAGAGAGAGAGAGAGAGAGGCAGCTCGTAACTAGCTTCATGCTTTCTGGACCCATCACAATCAACAGAGGCTTTCAAAAGATATGGGGTTCTCCACTTTGGATGCTTCCATGTTCACAAGCATACCAGTCTATCCAGACAGACACTAACTAGCTTCATGTGTGTCTGTCTGGATAGACTGGTATGCTTGTGAACATGGAAGCATCCAAAGTGGAGAACCCCATATCTTTTGAAAGCCTCTGTTGATTGTGATGGGTCCAGAAAGCATGAAGCTAGTTACGAGCTGCTCTCTCTCTCTCTCTCTCTCTCTCTATATATATATATATATATATATATAAAAGTGCGGAGCCATAAATGTTTTTCGCCGTAGGCTTAACAATAAAATCTTAATCTAAATCTATTATTTAAAATATTAAAAAATAAATTTAAAAGTTCATAAAATTAAAATGAAAGTAAAAATAAATTTTTTATTGAAATTATACCCTTCGATGTTTTGTAAAATAAAATTCATCTATAATCAAATCTAAATCAATATCTTCAGCAAACTCTCGTTCAATGTAAATCATCATAAAATATGCTAAGAACTCCTATTTCATTTTATTATGAAACATATTTTTAACATGCTTCATAGCTAAAGATTTTCACTCTTTGGTGGCAGTGAAAACATATATAGTCAAAATAAGACGATTCAACTTGTTAATCAAATTATTGTGTTGCGACTTATTTGTTTCGATTAATCCTCGACATAATTTGAAAATGATAGACATGTTCTGAAAGCTCTCATGATATCACATCAATATGATAATGCTCTAGCTAAGATCTTAAATAATGCATCTTTTATTTATTGAAATCTTCAGAATAAAAATTATCAACAAGCTTGCAAATAACATCAATTTTAAATGATTTAAAGTTGTCCTTAGGTTCTAAAGCAAAGCTAAGTACAAGAAGTTTTATTGTCCTATTATTGAATGTATACTCAACGTAGAATTCAACTCTTCAAACTGAAAATATATTGTTAAGTTAAATATATTATAATGATAGTGTTAGTTAACTGTCATCAATCCTTGTTGCTATATAAGTTGAGAATAATAGAATATCTTGGGTTGTGCCTTAGCCTACCTTTCTATTTATATATATGTGGCATAACACGTGAAGAATCGTAGGGATTACAACATTGGAATAACCTTACATTAATTTTCTATTCAGATATCTACATGTTATACATTCTATAATATGCCCTCTCAAGATGAGGGTGGAGGATCGACCCGAAGCTTGAACCGAAAAGCAGTAAAGGATGCAACAGGAAGCGATTTAGTGAAGACATCTGCAAATTGATCCTGAGAAGAAATAAAATGAATCTGAATCTCTTTCTTGGCAACGCGGTCGCGGAAAAAGTGATAATCCATTTCAACATGCCTAGTACGGGCATGGAAGATAGGATTTGCTGAGAGATAGGTCGCGCCAAGGTTATCACACCAAATGGTAGGAGTAGAAACTAAGGGAACCTGCAGATCTGTTAACAAGTATTGAAGCCAAATGACTTCAACAGTACCATCAGCTAGGGCTTTATACTCAGCCTCGGTAGTGGAGCGAGCAACTGTGCGTTGCTTGCCGGATTTCTAAGAAATCAGCGTCTGACCAAAAAAGACAAGGTAGCCACCCGTAGACTTGCGATCATCAATACTACCAGCCCAATCTGCATCTGTAAATCCATGTAGAGCAAAAGAGGAGCCTCGAGTGATATGAAAACCATAAGATGTCGTACCTTTAAGATAGCATAGAATATGCTTAACAGCGGCCCAATGAGAATTTGTAGGTGCATGCATAAACTGACAGACTCCGTTAACAGCAAAACATATATCTGGACGGGTGAAGGTAAGATATTGAAGAACACCCATGATTTGATGAAATCGTGTAGGATCAGATAATGAATTATCTGGTAATATAGTAACTTTCGAAGGAGAGACTGGAGTATCAACGGGTTTGTAGGAATTCATACCAGCTCGAGTGAGGATGTCAAGAATATATTTATGTTGATGCAGCATTAAACCCATACAGGTAGACTGAACTTCAATACCTAGAAAGTAGTGAACGACGCCTAGGTCACGAAGCTTGAATTCAGAGCTCAGTAACTGTATTAGGTGGTGAAGCATGGCAGAGTTGCTACCTGTAAGCAGAATATCATCAACATACACTATAAGATAAAAGATATTTGATCCATCAGACAATATAAATAGGGATGTGTCAATCTTGGAAGCTCAGAAACCAATGGAGAGCAAAAAATCACTCAGATGAGTGTACCATGCTCTCGGTGCCTATTTGAAACCATACAATGATTTGTGCAATCTGCACACATGAGATGGAAGACAACAGTCAACAAAACCTGGAGGTTGTTTCATATATACCTCTTCAGTAAGAACGCCATTGAGGAAGACATTATGAATATCAAGTTGATGAATCTTCCAATTTCACGAAACCGCAATAGAGAAAACCAATCAGACGGTGGCCTGCTTAATAACTGGACTGAAGGTTTCAGAATAATCAATGCCTTCCTGCCGGGTAAAACCTCTAGCAACAAGGTGCACTTTATAGCGCTCAATACTACCATCAACACAACGTTTGATCTGAGAGACCCATCTACTACCAACAACGTTCATCGAAGGATAAAAGGGAACCAAAGACCAAGTATGATTAGAGCGCAAAGCTGCGATCTCATCACACATAGCATTATGCCAAACTGCATACCGGCCAACATCAGAAAATGCAAGAGGCTCAGAAGAGGGAGAATGCAGTACCCGTGTGGAGGCAGGATTGGCGGCAGCTGAAGCAACCAGATTTGCAGTCTTTGGCTGTCGCGGTCTGAGAATCATAGGATGCCTGCTGATCTCTGGAGGAAACGCAGGAGAAGATGGTGGCAGGGAGGAGATCTGTGGCAGCTGATAAAGAAGATAAACCAACCATAAGTTTCAGTCCAGCTGGAAAGGATGAGGAAGAATCAGCCGCAAACATAGGACTGTTAGCAGAGGAGGTCTATAAGCAGAGGCCGAATCTGCAGTAACACTGGCCAAGGAGGGCAAAACAAAGGAGGGACTAGAGATTGCCTCAAGACCCAGAGGGGATGAGACCAATTGAAGAGCTGAACCTGCATCATTATGGTTAGATAAACATGCATGGGATGATGGGCGAGGGGGGGGCGGAGGTTGTGGTAGGGTGGCTGTTTGGAGTGGCAGAGCTGAATTCTGGTGGCTGTTTGGGTGGCTGTTTGGAGTGGGTATTGGTGGGTGGTGGAGCAGATTCAGGAGGGTGACAGTGGCGGGTTGGGTGGGGGTTATGTTCGAGACCTTTGCAATCTGTTCAGAATTATCAAATGGAAACACATGCTCATGGAAGCGGACATGACGGGAAATATAAATACGGTGAGATGCAATGTCAAAACATCGATAACTAAGGTGAGAGGAACTGTAACCAAAGAACACACATGGAGAGGAACGAAAATTCAATTTATGATTATTATATGGACGTAGAAAAGGAAAACAAAGACACCCAAAAGTACGCAAAAAATGATAATCAGGGGACCGTTGAAATAAACAATCAAACGAAGATCGATGGGAAAGAACAAAAGTAGGCATGTGATTTATAAGATAAATAAAGGTTTCAAAAGAATAATTCCAAAACCGAAAAGGTGCTTTACATTGCCCTAAAAGAGTAAGTTTTGTTTCCACAATATGGCTATGATGACGCTCTATTGTGCCATTTTGTTCATGAGTGTGAGGACAAATCAGACGATGATGGATACCAACGGTCTGAAAGAAGGTGGATAGTTTGCGGTTTTCACCGCCCCAATCAATTTGAACAGATTTTATTTTAAATAAAGATTGACGTTCAACGAGAGTCTGAAATTGATGAAAAATAGAGTAAACATCAGACTTAGCAACGAGAGAATAATACCATACATATTTGGTATAAGCATCAACAAAGATAACAAAATAACGATAGCCATATAAAGAGAAGAGGGGAGCAGGGCCCCATACATCACTAAAAATTAATTCAAGCAGAGCAGAAGTTTTGTGACCCGTAGGTCCTAAAGACAAATACGATGATTTCCCTAAAGGACAACTTTGACATTGAAAATTAAGACGTTTTTTTTGTTACAAATGATCTTATTTTTTGAGACTAACAATTGATAAATACGTGAAATAGGATGACCTAGTCGACGATGCCATAAATCGGAGCAGAAGTGCAGGGAGACCAATAGGCTCGAGGAACTGATGTGACAAAAGACTTGGTCAGGGCATAGAGACCATCTTTACTCTGACCTGAGAGAAGGACTTCATTGGTGTTGAGATCCTTGACATAAAACACATGAGGGTGAAATTCAAAATAAACATTATTATCAAGATAAAATTTTTGAACATAGAGCAGAGGTTTCGTGATTGCAGGAACATGAAGAACATTAGATAAGGTGAAAGAATGATGTGGTGTATATATTTTTGTATGACCGAGATGAGATATAGGAAGGCCCTTACCATCACCAACATGAAAATTATCCTTACCAAGATACAATTCTGAAGCAGTCAAGGTGGCAAGATCAGGTGTGATGTTTTGATTGGCACCGGTATCTGGAAACCAATCAGCAGAACTGGTTGAGGAGAGATTACACTGCACCAGATTAGCAGTAGGCTAGTGGCCATAACCCCGCTGCTGGAGTTGAGGACAGTGGGCAGTGGCATGGACGAAAATTTGACATAGTTGGTAGTGTGGATTCTGCCCCCTACTGCGCTACCAATTTCCCTACCAAGTACCTTGTCTACTGTCACCGAAGGAGGAGCTTTGGAAGCTGCGATGATCTGGTCTGGAGCCAGCAAACCGGTTGCCTCTGCTGCTAAACTGGTTGGGGCGCCAATCGCCATTGAAATGGCCCCTGCTGCGAACATAATTTCCAAAGGTCTGGAGTTGTGTAACAAGGGCAGATGGTGGGCTGTTGGGTATGGGCAGCAGAGGAGCATGTATGGAAACCAAAGATTTGTGAAGAAATTCATGCGTGAGGAGATGACTGTGAAGATCCACATACGATAAAGGTTCGACCTTGGTAATAAGGCTTGTAACTAAGTCTTTAAACTCTCCCCGAAGACCACGAAACACATATAAGTTGAAATCCTCAAGCGAAACCGGCTGACCATCAGTGGCTAATTCATTAAACAAGGCCTTAGCTTTTTGCATAAATTGAGTTACTGATTCATCACCCTATCGAAGATCTTGAAGAGAGCCATGAAGTTGCATAATACGAGAGTTTGAGGTGGAAGAGAGAGCTTGCTCAAGAGTGTGCCAGGCAGAACAAGAACTTTGGCAGCCAACAACAAGATGCAGAACTTCCATGGATAGGGAGGAAAGGAGAGCACTCAGAATAAATTGGTCCTGTTGTTTCTAGCGAAGAAAGAGAGGAGGTACCTGAAGAGAGGTACCATCTCCGGCAAGAACATGTGGAGATGGACATGTGTTGGAGCCATCAACAAAGCCGGAAACTCCTTGACCTGGGAGATACGGCAGCATCTGCATACGCCAATATAGATAATTGGTGTTTGTTAATTTGAGCGAGATGACTTGATGAGTGTGAGATAGGGAGATTATGCTTGCGGCAGCAGAGACAGAAGCTGCATCAGACGCAGGTTGCAAGATGGAAGTATTGTGGGGGTTGAAGAGAGTTTGTTCACTAGCCACGACAGAGGAGAAAACAAGAGGTGATGCAGAGGAAGAAGAGGAGAGCTGCTGTAGGAGAAGAAGTCTGCACCGCCGGTGCTATAGAAGAAGAAGAAGTAATGGGCGGCTGTTCCATTGTAGAGGAGGTTGTGAGGAAAGTGTTTTAATTATTTTAGAGCTCTGATACCAAGTTGAGAATAATATAATGTATTGGGTTGTGCCTTAGCCAACCTTTCTATTTTTATATATATGACAGAATACGGCAGTAACTGTATGGATTACAACATTGGAATAATCCTACATTAATTTCCTATTCAGATATATACATGCTATACATTCTCTAATAATATAAAGCATTTATATGAGGTGTATCAATTCTTATTGTGTGTAAATAAATTGCACATATAAAAGGAGAATATCAAATTCAGTATTTTTTAAAGTTTGAAGCAATGCTTTAGTAGTTGAGATAAGATTGAATTGAATTTGTGGATGGATAGTATCTATTTGGTACCAAGGCAAACAATTTTCGAGTGTTAATTGTTCTTTCAATTATATAGTGTTATTTTCGCTTATGGCACTAGGAATCCAAAGCTCTGCTCTGATCGAGGATAGCCATGGTGGGCGGCCTTACATTACTAGAAGGCCTGGAAGACTCCCCTTAACTCAGGTACATCAACATCATATATACCAACATCAGCAAATATTTATTTACCATTGACCTCAAATTTCCACTGTGCAGATGCCATAAATCACTAGTAATGAGGTAGCTCCATACCGTGGAACCATGGTGAAGGAGCCTGTTATAGCCATCCCATACCGTGGAGCCATGGTGAAGGAGCCTATTATTGCCAGGAATGAGGCAGCTCAAAATTCTGGTGGTCTGGAGAAACAGCCTGTTATCACTAGCGACGAGGCAGCTAAGTACTATGGTGGCTTTGTAATAGTGGAGCATGGTAGGAAGAAACAATTTCGTTCAGCTTATTAGGGTTCATATAATATAAGTTACATAACGTACTTCTTGTCATATATGGAAGTATATAAATCTGAGACGAATGGTCTTTGAATCTCCAGGCCGGTCTCTTACCCGTATAGCTAAAGTACATGTGCTCGTAAAGTTGCACTAACCTCAGGGCCATTGAAAGGTTATATGGTCGTTAATTTCAGGGTCCATGTGATTAGTCGAGGTGCGCGCAAGTTAGCCCAAACACATACGGAATTGAAAAACAGAAAAGATATCCATCCACAGAAAGCATAAATGCACCAGCTAGTCCTTCACAGCCAAAGCATACGAAGGATTACGTACTTTGGTGATCTGCATATAGTTTTGCTTTTTTGCATACAGAATTGTGCCCTGAGGATGGTGAAGGGCCATTCCTTGTGCTGTGGAGGCCATTCATGTTTGTTGTGGAAAAAGAAAAAGAAAACAAAAAAATCCAATTCATGGATTGAAAAAACTAAAGATCAGAATTCTTCCGCCTCCACATATTAAAACGGCACCATGAGATCGGAATGACAAATTGTCACTAGTAATACAGGGACCTAATAATCGGTCTACGCATACAAAGCATGCATATAAGATCAGATTAGGTCATGACTCGACCTAAAAAAATTATGGTCAGATGAGTTATTTCAGATTGTTTTAAAACGGTGTCATTTAAAAAAAATTAATAAAAAATTAAAATAATATTGTTTTTGAAAAACAAAATTGTTAAATAATCAAATCAGATCTGACTTGAATTTTGATCAAATCAACCAAATTACAAGTTGATTTATTGAATTAATCAGATTTAACCGAGTTATCTTCTAATACAGTATGACATATAACCTAGCCCTAGCTAAATACTAGATTGACAAATTACTAAATTAAAACCGGCTGGGTTTTATTACAATGATTTAAAGAACACATTTCTTCCATTAGAATATGTTCATTAATTCCATATTAAACAACATGTGAAAGTTATGTACTCTTCCCCAGCAAAACACAATAAATCTTATGAAATGCAGATGCTTTTTTTTGAGAAACTTCCTTGTTATTTGATTTTAAAAAATATCAAATTAATTAATAAAAATTAAAAAAAATTATAATAATCTCTAAATGCATGTAGAATTGATGATCCTCAATAGTGGAGATTCTGTCAAAGAGTAATGGATATGAGAGAAGTTAGTTAAAGAGATTTTGACTTGAAAAAAACCTAATTTGGTTAGACTATTCAAGCTGGTAGATCCAAATAATCAATGAATTTTCTAAAATGGGAGATTTTATCAAAGAGAACGGATATGGAAGAATTAGTTAAAGAGATTTATGTTTATATGTATATTGTTACTGTAATTTATGATTAATAGGTTCTACAAATAGGGGATTAATGAATATTTAGAAAAAACATTGTAGAATGAGTGTTATTCTTTTCTCTTTTTTTTTTCTTCCAGATTTTGAATTTATACAAGAGATTTTGATATGCTTTTTAATGGATATATAAATAAATATAAAAGAAATGTAAATCGAAATATCCTATAGTTTCACTATTGAAATAAAATAATAATACAGCATTTATAAAAGAATTTAAAAGAAATGTAAATAAAAAATATCCTATTAGCTCAAAAGGTTTTAAATGGACTTGCCTCTAATAATAGAAAAATTGCATATAATTGGATTTTAAAAAAACATAAAAAGCATCCCACAAAAAGAAAATGATAGTTAACAATATAAATTCCTTTCTCTTATATATATATATATATATATTCCGATATTCATGAACTCTTTATTAATCCAGATTCTATTCCGTATCTTGGATTATATTTTGAATGAAAATGAAATGAAATATGCTTTCACATGGATTAGCTAGAATATTGAAGTAAAAGGATCAAACAATTCTTCTCTGCCTTGCCACCCCATGACATTAAATACCTTTGCCTACCCCATCTATTGACTTTTTATTTTTACACCTTTTCATTTTCCATCTCTAAGGTAGTGTATTTTCTAACCCTATCTCCTTTCGAGCGCGTCTTTAAACCCCCATCCCTAAAGTAGTGTATTTTCTAACCCTATCTCTTTTTGAGCGCGCCTTCGAGCTCCCATCTCCTGGACAGTGCGCCTTTGAGCCCTATCATGTCATCCTTTTAAGACTTATCATCTTCACTTAGGCAACTCACCTATTATAATGAGACCATTCCAAAAAATCTTTATATTTTTACACATTTTCATTTTACATCTGGGTAAGTCACCCATTACAACGAGATCATTTCTAAAAAAATCTTTGTGTATTTCAAAAACCAAATTTCTGTATTTTTCACCAATCAGGCAAGTTGCCTGAAATAATTAGACCACTTGCGAAAAATCTTCACAATTCTTCTCCATCGAGTAGGTTGTTTGGAACAACTTTACCATTTTTTTTCAAAAAAAATCAAAAGAAAAGAAGAGGAAGGGTTTTCACATGTATTTTCTTTACAAACTTACTATAAAAAGCCAAAATAAAATGAATTTTCCAATGCCTTTGCACCATAAGTATTGCAAAAAGGAGGCAACTGTTATAGCCCAATTTTGACCTATTTGCTTTTAATTTAATTTTAAGGGGGTTAAAATTTGAAATTTAAAGATTAGGGTTTGAATGCAAAATGTCAAAACTTCAGTGACCAAATTGAAGAATGGTTGCCTCAGCCCAAAACGATGTTGTTACACTTGTCTTGTGTCTTCATCTTCTTTCTCTGGAAATGGAAATAGAGGATCCATCTGCAAAAAAAAAAAAAAAAAAGGAAAGAACATAGGCATGAAGGCCTCTATTAAACCCATCAACACAACCAAGGTTATCCCACTTTTTACTCCTTTTTTCGCCCCAAGATGTACCAATAAAACATGAAAGGAGCCATCACCAATAGTCTAGCAATGGCAGGACTGTTGATGTCCTCATCCTACCCAAAAACGGAGCCAATTCACTCTATACAAGATGGGAAAATAAGGATAATGATCCCTCTCAAGGTCTGGCTCTATAGAAAGGGGGGAGAAAAGAGAACCCATAATGAAAAACACAAGAGGCAGAGGGAAGAGAGACTGAAAAAAGGAGGAAAAGAAGGACATTCTCATGCTAGTGCTAAGACCATTACCTCCATCTCCATCTTCATCTTCGTCTGCACTCGGGTAAGTCTTCATTGTTTTCTCCCCTGTCTTGCTCTTTTAAAATTTCTCAAAAACAGTGCGAAGAGAATTACAATTACATTCGCATTATGCAGTGCACACGTGAGTTAGCTCACACATGCCTATTACCTGGACCGGTTACTGGTTCAGACCAGTAACCGGGTCGGGCGGCTGGGTGTAGCCCAGCCCATACGGTTGGGCTAGACCCAGCCCAACGTAAAAAGAAAAAAGAAAAAAGAGTGGGTCAGACCTGGGCCTGAGGCCTAACCTAGACTGTGCTTATGGAGGGTGTGTTTGGAAAAACACACCCTTGTGCCTTTTCCATGTATTTTATTCTTTTTTTGTGTTGATATCTGGCCAAACGAACCCCTTTTTGATATTAGAAAATTCCAAAAATATTTAGCTATCTTTATTGATTTATTTATGGTCCCCTCGCGCGTTGTTTTTTTTTCTTTGCGTATTGTTTTTCTATGTTACATGTTCAATCTATAGACCATTACTGTTAAATGCGAACTTGTTATGCAATGCATTTTGTCCTTCTTGTCTAAAAAGAGTAAACAAAAAGGTAAACAAAAGAGAAAGGCATAAAAAAAATGTATCATAGATTTTCTGTCAACCAGTTAGGGTTTCTAGTGATCATAATATTACGTAGCAACTCCTTGAACTATATATACATTTTCCTTTAAGAAATAAGATGTCAGATATATCTTTTCTTTTCTTTTTCCATTGAAAATTTTTAATTGATCGCCGCGATATCCGGGTCTGACAATAGTTACCAGGACATCATATCTCAAAACATTATCATTCTCCCCAATGAAATACCATATTAATACATATGTAACGGATATTTGTTTCTCATTAATGATCATATCAGGAATAATTATCCCTTATTAATGTTATTAGGGAAAATTACTCTCCAATCCCTACACTCAAATAAAAAGACAAGATTCATGGGCTATAAATATATCATGAATCACCCAAGTAAGATGTTAATATTTTTCATTTTCAACATACATATACCATTTTCTGATATAATTATTGTTATCATACCAAAACAATAACAAACAACTTTTTTTATAGTTTAATGTTCTTTTTCATATTTATTATACTTTTCTTGTATAAAGATAGTGACTTAAGCATCAAAGGTCCTCAAATCCACCGGTATAAAACTTTTGTATAGGTATCAAAAGCATTACATCAAGCCAACATCTTCCTTTGCTATGGAAAATAAAAGTAATTATAAAAACAGGTGATTAACTAATAATTTAACCACTAAATAATTTTATTCCTAAACAACTTAGATATGAGAATATCATCATAACCTAACAACCAGCAGCTCTCTCAATGCCCATCCAACAACAAAGAGGCTGGATACTGGGGTGCATAATGTGTTCAGCATCTTGCTGCTTTCTCTCGGGAGCGTTATTTGCTTTACTTTAGAGAAAGAGTTGTTTCTTTCTCGCAAACTCAGTGACCGGCAGACAGCATGGAATGGAAGAGCTTACTTACCGAAGTTTTCTAGATGAATCGAGAAGACGCTTTCAAATTATGCGAGCGAGCCAAATAATAGGACGCCACTATTGAAATCTGCAATGGATTTCTCTCTATGTGCACACGAGAACAATAATTTCACTAGATAGATTATTATTATTATTATTATTATTATTATTATAAGGTCATACTTTGCTTAAGTTACTAAGAGTAATTAAGTCGTTTATATCGATAATTTCTCTTTTTGTGTGTGTGTTTATATGATATCTTTAGAGTCGTCTTCTTTAAAAGTGAAAACGTATTATTGCGTTAAAGCCATTTATGTTGTATATCACTTTTCATGGAAAATACTAGAGTTGTAGGTACCCCTCCAAGAAAATGATCTCTCTTGGAAAGTTTTGAGAATCTGAGGCATATAATACATTATATCTTAATCTTAACTCATGAACCCCTGCATGCGGTGGGATCAAAACCAAAAGGGAAAGCCACCACTAACTGTATGTGCTCCAATGGAAAGATAAAGTGTCAAGAATGCCTATAAGATATCAAATGAATTACAGAATCTAACACATCTTCAAATCAATGGTTGTTAACTAGTAATTCTGTATTGTTGAATTCACTTAGAAATACGGAACTTGTTCTTGATATTTGAAATACAGAATTTATTCTAGTAGTGCAAGTAGCCTAGCTATATACCAGTGCTTGTATTGCATCAACATTCAAACTAACAACAGTGTGTCTAACTGGATAGACTGGTATGCTTGTGGACATGGAATCAGCCAAAGTGTAGAACCCCATATCTTTTGAAAGCCTCTGTTGATTGTGATGGGTTCAAAAAGCAGGAAGCTAGCTACAAGCTGCCTGCTTTCTGCACATCTATATAACGCTTCCCCCATGACTTATTTTGTACCAAGGCAAACAATATTCCAGTGTTAATTGTTCTTTGAATTATATTGTGTTATTTGCACTTATGGCACCTCAGGAAGATCGCCTCACAAGGATAGGAATCCAAAGCTCTGCTCTGATCGAGGATAGCCATGGTGGGCGGCCTTACATTACTAGAAGGCCTGGAAGACTCCCCTTAACTCAGGTACACGAACATCATCTATACCAACATCAGGAAATATTTATTTACCATGGAGCTCAAATTTCCACTGTGCGGATGCCAGAAATCACTAGTAATGAGGTAGCTCCATACCGTGGAACCATGGTGAAGGAGCCTGTTATAGCTATCCCATACCGTGGAGCCATGGTGAAGGAGCCTGTTATAGCTATCCCATACCGTGGAGCCATGGTGAAGGAGCCTATTATTGCCAGGAATGAGGCAGCTCAAAATTATGGTGGTCTGGAGAAACAGCCTGTTATCACTAGCGACGAGGCAGCTAAGTACTATGGTGGCTTTGTAATAGTGGAGCATGGTAGGAAGAAACAATTTCGTTCAGCTTATTAGGGTTCATATAATATAAGTTACAAAACGTACTTCTTGTCATATATGGAAGTATATAAATCTGAGACGAATGGTCTTTGAATCTCCAGGCCGGTCTCTTACCCGTATAGCTAAAGTACATGTGCTCAAGGTGGCCTCCAAAAGAACCTTGTAATTTCTATCTTTAGGGCTCCTGTTGTCACTTACATAGTTTTCTTATCTATATAATGCAATCTGCTTTGCCATACTCTCTCTCTCTCTCTCTCTCTCTCTCTCTCTGTTTGTTAGCGTGTGTGTGTGTTGTGGTGATCTTTTTTACTTCAGATAAGCCTAATGAGAACAAGGCACGCCTTAATCGGAAAACAGCAGCTAACAAAAGGAGAAAAGAACGAGGGGAAGGAAAATACAAACACATACAGAAATGAAAAACAGAAAAGAAAAGCCTTCAATATCCATCCACAGAAAGCATAAATGCAGGAATGCAAACCCAGCTAGTCCTTCACAGCCAAAGCATATAGTTTTGCTTTTTTGCATACAGAATTGTTCCCTGAGGATGGTAAAGGGTCATTCCTTGTGCTGAGGAGGCCATTCATGTTTGTTGTGGCGATAATTGTAGGCCATTCATAATTTGGAGATTCTTCCTCCTCCATATACTCAACAGTGGAGACTCTATTAAAGAGTAATGGATATGGGAGAAGTTAGTTATAGAGATTTTGACTTGAAGAAAACCTAATTTGAGGTGTTACACTATCCAAGCTGGTAGATCCAAATGATCAATGAATTTTCTAAATTGGAAGATTATGTCAAAGAAAATGGATATAGAAGAATTAGTTAAAGAAGTTTCTGTTTATACGTATATGTGGTTACCTGTAATTTATGATTAATGGGTTCTGCAAACATGGGATTAATAAAATATTGGAAAAGCGTGGTAGAATTTATACATGAGATTTTGATATGCTTTTTACTTGATTTAAAAAAAAACAATGTAAATCTAAATATCCTATAGTTTCACCATTGAAATAAAATAAAAATAGAGCACTTATAAATGAATTTAAAAGAAATGTAAATAAAAAAATCATATTAGCTAAAAGGTTTTATATGTTAGAGAATAATATAAATCATATCTTGACATCTTACTTAACAACTTAAGCTATTAGGTTAAAATAATTTTTTGACATGGTATCATAGCCTTGATAATCAAATGGTCGCAAGTTCGAATCTCACCACCCTCATTTATTTGATAAAAATCAAGCACAAGGTAATATGAATATGTACAAGTTTTAAGCTCAAATGACTTTCACTTAAAAAGGACCTTACCTATCAGTTTAAACTATTGAATTGAGATGATTCTTTGATATTATATGGACTCGCCTCTAATAATAGAAAAATTGCATGTAATTGGATTTTTTTTTTATTAAAAAAACCAGCCAAAAAAAAATGATAGCTAACAATATATATTCTCTCTCTCTCTCTCTCTCTCTCTCTCTCTCTCTCTCTCTCTCTCTCTCTCTCTCTCTCTCTCTCTCTCTCTCTCTCTCTATATATATATATATATATATATATATATATATATATAGATATATCCAAATTCTATTCCGTATCTTGGATTATATTTTGAATGAAAATGAAATGAAATATGCTTTCACATGGATGAGCTAGAATATTGGAAGTAAAAGCATCGAACAATTCTCATCTGCCTTGCCACCCCCATGACATTAAATACCTTTACCTAACCCATCTATTGACCAGAATATTTCAAGCTTACACAACTTTAAATATATATAGCAACAGAACTTTTTTCAGAACACGAAAAATTGGTAGAAACAGAACTTTTTTTTTCCTGGTCCCTGAGGATCCATTTTGGAGCATCTTGTGGTTTATTCCATAGGTCACTCTTAGTCTTCACACTCCATGCAAAAGGAAATAATTTAAATATTCGAGCTAATTTGGCAACAGATAGATATTGTGGAGGGGGGGGGGGAATATATTAGAATCTTCCCTTGAAAGAAAGAACCATCTCAACGTTAAATGTTCAAAATTACTCTCAACTATATCATAAAGAAATATAAGAAACTAAACTATCATGCTAATAAACAATTTATGAACAAATTAAATCACACTTGTTGAGGCGCAAATTAAATGATACAGTAAAAGGAGATGAATGTTGTTTAATTGTTTGTTTTATTCAAAAAATAATATTTTTACCTGTTAATTTATGTAAGTGATAAGTGCAAATTACCTCCTATGATTCAACGATCGTACTACTTATAACTTCAACACTAAAACTAAGCAAACTTGAAAAACTGGCTCACTCTCGAAAACTTGAATTACAACATAAAACAACAAATAGAGAAAAATAATTTAGAAATAATATTTTCTTTTTAATGATTTTAAATAAACCAACGAAAGCCCGTATATATAGACCTTGGAAGAGAAAATAAACAACCCTTATCAATACCGTATAAAGCTTTATGGTTGAATTTTATTTTAGTTTTTTATTTCTACCAATTTCACTAATGGGTTTTTTAGATTACTTTTTTATTCATCCTAAATCGGTTTTAGACATTTTAATTAGATATGTTACCAATTTCACTAATGCATTTCATTTTTAATTTTACTCCAAATATACTCAATAATCTTTTTTTCAACAATCTTACACATTAATGTAAATTGACTAACCAGTATATGAAGATTTACAAAATTAAAGAAAGATAATAAATTGATGGATCACTATATCATAATATGTAGCTTTCGGGTTTAAATCTTGCTAGTGAAGTATTATCGGATTTAATTAGTAAATATAATGTTTTGAACTATATTTAATTAGTAAATATAGTGGATTTTGAGTCTTTAATATCCCTCAAATATCATAGGATACCCAGTATAGTTTAGTCCATGGTCCAAACCTGGATTATCGATATGTATACTTTGTTTTATAACTAAATATGTGATATTTAGTCTTGTGCATCTTATAATATACATCAAGCTTTTAATAATTTTTTTCAACTCTCCGTGAAATACCGACGGTTATAGTCCATCGGTGATTGTGGCACAATCCCGTAATTTTTTTTCAACTCTCGTGAAATACCGACGGGTTATAATCCGTCGGTGAAACCGCCAATATTTTTTATTTTTTGTCTATCCCCTTCACAAAATCTTGAATTGCAAACTTACACAAAGACACACAACATAATAACAAGAGCTAACAATTAAAGAAGAATAAATATTTCATGTTCCAAAATATTACATTATAAAAATAAGGCTTTACAACATGTTTAGTTAGTCATAATTTTCATCTTCGTCCTCAATTGAATTGTTATCATCAGCTTCATCGCACTCTTCAATGTGGTTATCATCTTCTTCAACAACATTCTCTTTTCCACTAGTAAAGCTCAAAACAACATTCAACTCCTCTCGCGTCAACATCAACAAGACTATCGTTGAAAACACGAAAATTCAAATTTTCTTCTAAGTCGATCAAAGGAGCAACTCGGTATGGTTCAACCAACTCACTAGCTTGAAAGACTTCATCTATCACACTTCTGTCTTCGTTCTCATCCTGAACAACCTCGACATGACTTTTGGGTTTTGTTTTTAAAATGGATAACCAATCAACTCTTGATCGGTCCTTTCTAAAAGAAGGGGTGTATGTGTAATAAACTTGTTGGCATTGCTTTGCAAAAACAAAGACGTCGTTTACGTTGCGGTGTCTAGCTTTTCAGTTGATTTCAACGAGACCATAATGAGGATCTACTCTGATTCCTCTGTCAGTTGTGTCATACCAATAATATTTGAATAAAAACACTTTATTTTGCTCGCTATGATATTGCAGTTCGATGACCTCTTCCAATCTACCGTAGTAGTCAACTTCAAACTCACTAGAAGTCGATCCCTTAATACAAACACCGTTGTTGTATGTCTTTCTTCCATGCTCGTATTCTTCAGTATGAAAGACATATCCATTGACAAAATACTCGTTATAGCACTTAACTTTTCTTTCAGGGCCTAGTCTTAGTAAAGACAGTGAAATAGCAGCACTATCTCCCATTTGATAAACCTTGTAAATTAAATACAACAATAATCAATAAATGGATATTATGTAATATTGACGTACAATTAATTACATTGCAAGAGATAATAAGTTTGTGATAGGACTTATATGTGTTCTAAACCATGTGGCAAATTGTTCATCTTGTAATTGAAAGATCTGGGATTCGGTCAACTGTGCGTTATTGGACAGTAAGTATCGTTGATGTTGCCTGCAAGGTTGTTCCAAATTATATTAGTTTATGGTATCACAAAACATAAATAGTACACTCTTGACAAAGTTTAAGTCGAACATCTACTTACTTAATAAAAGGTCTCAAAGCTCATCACAAGTTAAATAGGATATAATTGTGTGCTTGTCCGAACTCTATTTCAGACAAATATCTTCCCCTCATGACATTTTTAGGTGTGAGTCATCCAGGATTGGAGAATATTGACAAGTTCCCGCTTGAAGGCACTTTACCACCATCATTATGTCATGGAACACGGTTGATCCTCATTCTCAAATGAGGTTCGAAATAATATGAGATAAATGTTGAGATCTCCTCAACAATATAGGCCTCACATATTGACGCCTCAACATACGTCTTGTTTTTAACCTTTTTTTTAAGATTGAACAACTACTTGCATATGTGTGTGTATATATATATAATTAATTAAAAAAATTATCAATTAAAAAAAACAAAAACAAAACATTTAATTATGAATTACATAGCTCCTATAATATCTAACCTCTCGAATGAATACATCCATCTGTACTGGACCGGTCCTCCAACTTTTACCTCAAACGGTAAATGTACGGGTAGATGCTCCATTGAGTCAAAAAATGATGGAGGGAATATCATCTCAAGTTTGTATATTGTCTCGATGATATTCGTTTCAAGCCTTTCAATGTGATCAACATTCAACTTGCTGGAGCATATCTCTGTGAAGAAATGACTGATCTCCGTTAGTGCATCCCATATCCCCTTTGATAACAAATCACGAAAAGCTAATGGGATGACTGTTTGCATAAACACATGGCAGTCATGACTCTTCATTCCATATAATCTGCATTCCTCCGTATTAACCAGCCTTGATATGTTCGAGGCATGTCCATCGAGGAAACGCAGACTCTTAAGCCATTTTTAGACTAGTAGTTGTGCGTTTTTCTCTAACACGAAGCTCGCTCTTGGTTTTGCGACCCGTGACCCATCACAAACCAACTCCATATTTTTACGGTTATAGAACACCATTACATCCAATCTAGCCTTGATGTTGTCCTTTGTCTTCCCCTCATATCCATGACGGTGTTGAAAATGTTCTCAAACATGTTCTTTTCAATGTGCATGACGTCAAGGTTATGGCGGAGAAGATTAGTCTTCCAATAAGGAAGCTCCCAAAAGATACTTCGCTTCACCCAATTATGGGTCAAACCAAAACCAGGAAACTTCCGCTACCCGATTGGAGACCAAACACAATGTCACCGTACTCGACACAACATCAAACAATTCTTCACCGGAAAGACGCGGGGGTGCAACATCCTTTTCAACTCTGCCAACAAAGAAATCATTTCTGTTTTTTCTGTACCTGTGATTCGGTGGCAAGAAATGACAGTGACAGTAAAAAAAAGAAGCTTTACCCCCGTTTATTAGCATGAATGCCTTGTTGTTCTCCATACAGTATGGACATGCCAGCTTTCCATGCGTGCTCCAACCAGAAACCATTCCATAAGCTGGGAAATCATTGATAGTCCACATCAAAGCCGCTATCATAACAAATTTCTGTTTCCTCAAGATGTCATAAGTCAAAGCTCCAGAGGACCACAACTGCGTCAACTCATCAATCAACGGACAAAGACAAACATCTATATTCCGCCCCGGATCGCTCGGACTCGGTATGACCATAGATAAAAACATGAACTCCGGCCTCATACACATCCCCGGTGGCAAGTTATAAACCTGTCAAGATGACCGGCCAACAAAAATAAGGAGCAAGCAAATGACCCGAATGGGTTGAATCCATCCGTACACAACCCAAGATGCACGTTCCTTGATTCAATTGAAAAGTGAGGATGCACACTGTTAAAGTGTTTCCAGGCTTCACTGTCAAAAGGATGCACCATCACTCCATCAACCGCATGATGTGATTGGTGCCATGTCATGTGCTCAGCAGTCCTTGGTGACATGAATAACCTCTGCAGTCTAGGTGTGATTTGGAAGTATCTAAGTTTTTTATATGCCACGATAGTCTTCCCTCTACCAGTTTTGGGTTTGTAATGGGAATGCCCACATGTCATGCACTCGGTCACTCAAAGATTTTCAAGGTAGTATAACATGCGAAGTTAGGGCATATGTCAATTTTCTGGTATCCTAAACCGAGGGGTTTCATCATGGACTTGGCAGCATAGAAGTTCTCTTTTAGCCTGTTCCCTTCAGGTAAAATGCTTCTCGCCCATTCGATAATCTTGTCATAACTTGCCTCACTCAACCCGTGATCGACTTGATGGTGAACACCCGTGTCTTGGGCCGATAATTTACCGTGGTTCGTGCAGCCATCCCATAATGGTTCGTCAGAACATTTCAATAGAGCAAAAAACCTTGCTGCATCTGCATTAGGTTCTTCTTCTACGATTGGACATTCCCTGACATTACCTTCACTCATTCTCATTGCATCCATAACCATATTCCCGTAAGGATTATCGTTCTCATTTCCAACTTCATGCATGTTACTAGCACTAGAAGTTGACCCAACCACCTGTTCTTCCATGCTCTCATCGGAATAAATAGTTCTCCGTGTGCATACCAACACGTGTAATCCTTCATGAACCCTTTGGTTAGAAGATGCATCATTACAACATCTTGATGCGAAACTTTAAATTTTTACACTTCCCGCATGGACACCTAATACCGCCATTAGTAAAATTCCTCGGAATAGATGTTGCGAAATTAATAAAACCCTGAACACCGTTACAATAATCCATCCTTCGTAATCCTTGGGGTGAGTCTCGATACATCCATGAACGATAATCCATGACTTCTATTGAACCTCTATAAAACATAACAAAAATATTGGTTTTCCCCGACATTATCGATCCAACAAACTAAAAAAACACTTATGTTAAATATTCATTATCAATTATCAATTATCAACGTTCATACATACAAATTTATACTTATATAAATTTACAGAAATCACAACTTCGCAATAGAATTGATAACAATTAAAACAGACCCGTTAAACAAGCTATTATTTATTTCATCACAACACATTTAATTCAGTGTAATTCAAACAAAATTTCAACAATTTACAAACAAATATAATTTGACAAAATCTAAAACAAACTATAACTACAAAATTATACATTCATACTACAAGTTTCTTTGACAAATAACAATCAAACAAGTACATACGTTAACAAAATACATATACTAAAAAAACAATAAAATTCACATTTAAATGTTAAAACTAAAAAGGATAGATTTACTTACAAAAAATGATAAAATCCACAAGAACATATATTAATTGTGACCACATACAAAAGTATAAGAAACTTGAGTGCTTGTGTTGAGAAGAGTGGAGAGTTGGGATGGGTGGTTGGCTGTAGTTTGGGAGGGGAGAGGTGGGATGGGAAAGAAGAAGGAGAAATAGAGGAAGAGAGTGTCGGCAGAGTGGGTATATAATGACTTTTACCGATGGAATCACCGACGGATACATTCCGTCGGCGATTCCATCGGTGATTCCGACGATGAAAGTGCCACGTCAGTGTACGACTAACTCGATTTGAATTCCTCGGTCATTCCATCGGTAAAATCGTCTGAAAAAAATCCACGTCACCACACCATTGCAACTTTCCAAACAAACTATATAGGTCGTTGGCGATACGGTCGATATATATCGACGGACGTATTCCGTCGGTATATACCGACCGTATCCGATGGCTTTATTCTCGTCGGTATATACCGATAAAGTTGGAGACGGAATTATTTTCATCGGTAATTCGTTGGTTTTCGCCGGTTTTCTAGTAGTGAACCAGAGCTCTCTCAATGCCCATCCAACAACAAAGAGGCTGGATAATTGGGTGCATAACGTGTTCGGCGTCTTGTCGCTTTCTCTCGAGAGCGTTATTTGCTTTACTTTAGAGAAAGAGTTGTTTCTTTCTCGCAAGCTCAGTGACTAGCAGACAGCATGGAATGGAAGAGCTTACTTACCGAGTTTTCTAGATGAATCGAGAAGACGCTTTCAAATTATACGAGCGAGCCAAACAGTACTAAAAAAGGGGACTATTAGCATTTGATTTTAGCAACGGATAATTCCGTTGCTAAATTCAGGAACGGATTTGCAACGGATTGTATATTTATTAATTTTTTAATATTAGGAATAGACTTTAGCAACGGAAAATTCATTGCTAAAAACAACATTAAATTTGCAACGGATTATCCGTTGCTGATTGAAAAAATAAATATTTAAATCTTAATCTAAAAATAAAATTACACAGCACCGTTGATGAAGTATTTAGCTTTGACAATCTCAACTGTTAATTAGCAATCCCGAACTTACACTCTCTCCCCTTCGTAAACATAAACAGAGCAAATAAACAAACAACCCAGAAAATGCTAATTAATTTGCAATGAATCTCTTCATCCCCTTCGTCCCCAAATCATAACATCCATGACAGTAGAAAAACAATTAACTTAGCACTCTCTCTTCATCGATTTTGATTTTCCTTTGTCCCTAACATTTCTCTTCATCTTCTTCTCATTCATCTCCAACATCTCTAACAGATTCAATCTTTCTTCGTAAACCACCAGAAACACAAACCCATGGCAACATCCCACTATACCCATCATTATCACCATCGAACATCCCGATTTACCCCCACTCTTTGTATATGGGTTGGGTTTTGCATTCTTTTCTTCAATAATTTAGGTAATTAATTTTAGGATTTATTTGTTTCTCTCGTTGCAATTAAACTTACACTTAAAAGTTTTTACCTAACTTTCCCAATCTCGTGTGTTCTTCTGCCATGTAGATTGCATCTTGCTCGCCCAGAACTCAAGAACACAAGTAACAAATTTTTTTTTATCGCTAATTTGAATAATGGTTTTAGGCTATTCATTCGATAAAATAAGGGTTTATGAACGGTAGTCAGTGCAAATCTATTTATGAACACAAGTTAATCAATAGGTTTCTTGAATCTTTAATAGACTAAGGAAACTTAAACATTTCAAATATTTGCAAATATGAACTTAAACATAAATATAGGTTACTTTGCTGTTATTTTTTTAATTTATCCTTTGGAATCAAATTACAGATAGTCTGGTGCCTGATTTTTATGTTTTGAATTTCTTTTTCGATATGTAGACCAAGAGAACCAAGAAGGCTGGTATTGTTGGGAAATATGGTATGCTTTTCTTAACATAGTTTTGTCTTGTGTGTTTTTATTATGAAATGAAAACACAAATAATTGCTTCCATGATTATATTAGCTTAACGTGCATACAAGTGAACTTAGAAAAAGAAGTTGAATAGATAAGATATGTCCTTTCCTTTACCATGAAGATGAATCTAATTGTTTTACAAATCATTTGTCTATTTGGTCTCTGTATGGTGGATTAGTTTTTCTCAATCTCTCTTTAATCTGAATACAGCTTACTTTTTTTGTGCACATAAGTTATGTGTGCTCATATTTGTAAATATAGTTATCGATACAAAACCAGTTAATCAATAGGTAGAAAGACCAAAATGTTGAGGTCAGAAAATTAAACATTTCAAAACAATGAAAAAGAAAAGTAGTATAAAAAACTTTCAACTTACAAAAGATCTCTATAATAAAAGCAAAAGAATGCAAAACACACTCTTAAGAAATACAAGCCAGTGTAAGAATATTATAAAGCATAAGTGAATGGGAGTAACCAGGCACACAAGGAAACTTCAACTGTCAATTTGCTTTGCCATGCTAAAGATTCAATTAGATGAACCATAGGTACAAGCATTGATATCATTGCAAAAGCAAATTAATGGTACAGTTAATTTCATATACCCCTAATTAGTAGTAATACAAAAGCACAATCCCCCCCCCCACATCAATCACAACATTAAAATCTAACCAACCAGAATAAAGAAGAATGATATCAATGCTTAAAATGAAAACATTATAAATTATTATAATGAAATTAAAAACAAAAATGATTAAAAAAAAGAGAGAGATTGATTTGTGTTTTCTCTATTGCTACATGCTAAAAGTCTGAGCATATTTATTTATTTATTTTTATTTTTATTTTAATAATATTACTATTCTATCTACCGCCTAGAAATCAACAACGCTAGTTTCATTTAAAAGATTCTAAAGTTCATATTTAGATAAATTAGCAGAAAGGACGAAAACACAACAAATCATACCCAGAGAAGCAAAAGCCGAAACAAGCTACCTCAATTCTTGCTCCACCTGGCTAAGAAATGCAGCGTGCCCACTTGGAATTACACATCATCCACATTCCATGGCAAATAATTGGTTGGAATTGTTTCTGAGGAGTCATTTCAAAATTTGAAAATAAAAACAGAAAATAGATCTAGCAAATGATTCCAAATATCTTCTAAAAAGAACAATGAAGTATGTTTTTTTGTTTACTGTAAGGAAAGATATTAATGAAAAAAAAAATCAATTTAAAAAATATATAATAAGTCAAAATCTAGACTTAAAATCTAACTCATATCAGGTTCCTAGTTGAATTGAATAATTGAATAAGAAGTTTGAACAATGTGTATGATTATTTTATAAAAAGGGTGTTGAAATACTTCCTAAAATAGAAGGACGTTGTGGTTTATGCTTTCTTTTGGTTTTGGGAACTTTATAATTAATATGCCAATGTCCAATCTTGATTGTTCCATTTTGACTGCTCTGTGAAAATGCCAGATCCTTGATTATTTGGTTTTGATGCACAATTATGTTAGTAGTTCAATGGAGAGGAATTCATTAATTCTTTCAGCCACTTGACTGCAAGCACCTTTAGAGGTAATCTAAAGGTATTAGAATACGTTATTCTCCTAGTTGTCATTTTCTTTTCAGTAGGCTGTCTTCTCCTCGTTTTGATGCATAGTCTTTCTAATAGAATTTCTTTCTTTACATGAAAATAATTATTACCCTTATTTGCATAGTGAATGCTGAGTGTCTGCAAATACACAGCATTTTAAAGGTAATCAGAGTTTTTTTATATAAAAAAATATAGAGAAATAATCATTTAAATGATAATTAGATATCAATATGATAATGATGACACATAGATTTGAGCTTGAGCATAAATATAACATGTGAAAATAAATCATACACATGGTTCAAATAATCATACACATTGAATAAGAAGTATTTCAATCTAGTTGAAAGTATAATCCACATTATTAAAAAAAAAAACTCTATTTTCCATGTATAATTGGCTTAGCAAAACCCCGAGAGAGAAAGAGAGAGAGAGTTAAAAAACCAAAAAAATGAAATAAAGAAAAAAGAAAAGGAAAAAAATTATAATATATTTGATAAGAAATAAAGATATCTCGATGAAAATTGATGCTAAGCATACAAAGATATAGTATTGCCAAGGGTTTCTCGAATAAAAGAAGGAAACACATGAAAAGAAATAAAGTTTGTGTTAATATGACTATTTTTAGTATATTATTTTTAATATTAATTTCAAGATAGATTAATGTGGTAAATCAAAGTTAAATATTAAAGTTTGTTTATGTGGTACATATTTTATTTTAAATGATTGTTTAAGTACTGGTTGTTAAGGAAGTATGCTTATTTTTAAAATGGTTATTGGTGTTATCATGTTAATTAGATTAATATGGATGATCGATCGTGGATATATCGTCGTCTTATGAATGGTCGTCTTCATCCCGAATACATTACGGGTGTTAGAAGATTTATCAATTTTGTGTTTTCAATTGATAAAAATATATCTCGGGGGAAAAATTAGATGTCCTTGTGTGAGGTGCAAAAATCAAAAGTTTTTAAAGGAAGATGATGTTTGTAAGCACCTATTGACAAAAGGTTTTTTACCTTGTTATGAAAATTGACCTGTACATGGGGAGCCTTATGTCGCAAAAACCAGCATTAGGTGGACCTTCATCGGTTGGAATTAGTCATGTTGTGAATAATGTTTGTCTAGAAAATCCATATAGGAATCAAGTTATGGATGCAATGGGGGTTGGTGATGCATATGTGTCTAGTCCCGTGATAGCAGAGGAACTTCCAAACCGGAGGCAACTAAGTTTTATAAACTTTTGAAAGCTGCGGAGGAGCCTTTGTGGGATGGGTGTACCAAGCAATCCAAATTATCTGCTTGTGTACAATTGCTTAATATGAAGTCAACTTTAAATTTGACTCAGGCAGCCTTCAACAACTTTATTGATTTTACAAAAAGTTGCATGCCTAATGATGAAAATTTGGTATCAAATTTTTATGATGCCAAGAAATTTATGCCGCCACTTGGACTTGGTTATGAGAAATATGATGTGTGTCCTAATTACGCATGTTGTACTATGGGGCGGATGCAATGAAAATAAATTGTGATTTTTGTGGAAGTTCACGATACAAACCTAGAAATCCAACTAGTAAAGGTTCCAAGAAGGCGGAGAAGCAACTCCGATACTTTCCCTTGACACCAAGGCTTCAAAAACTATTCATGTCTCCATATCATGCCAAAGATATGACATGGCATCATTTTCATAAGTCGATAATGAGGTTATGGTGCACCCATCGATGGGGAGGCATGGAAGGAGTTTAATCGTGTCCACTTAAGCTTTGCGTCAGATCCGAGAAATATTCGGTTAGGGTTATGCACTGATGGGTTTTGTCCATTTGACATGTCTTCAAATACATACTCTTGTTGGCCAGTAATTGTGACTATTTATAATTTGCCTCCGTGGAAATGCATGACTAGACCATTCATGTTTTTGTCAATGATGATTCCCGGGCCAAAGAATCCGGGGAAAAAGCTTGATGTTTTCCTAAGACCTTTGATTGATGAGTTAAATAATTTGTGGTCTCGTTGGTGTTGAAACATATGATGTTTATAGAAAGGAAAATTTTCAATTAAGGGCAGCTTTGATGTGGACCATTAGTGACTTTCCAAAGATATGGCATGTTATCGAGTTGGAGTACTCATGGCAATTTGTCTTGTCGTTATTGTATGGAGCATAGCAAAGCCTTTAGATTAAAAAATGGAGGAAAAACTATATTTTTTTATTGTCATCGACGATTCCTACCTATGAACCACCCATATAGATGTCAATTAGATAAGTTTTTGAAATGAGTAATTGAAAGGCTCCCTCCTTTACCTCGTGCATCTGGTTTGGAAATGTTAAACAAAGTGTCCAAGTTTTCTGATGGACATAATGGAAGTTCCTCACATAATGCTAAAATTCCTGGCTTTGGTGTTGAACACAATTGGGTGAAGAAGAGCATTTTCTGGGAGCTTCCATATTGGCATACAAATTTGATTCGTCATAATCTTGATGTCATGCATATTGAGAAAAATGTCTTTGACAATATTTTTTATACAGTAATGGATTGTCCTAATAGAAGCAAGGATCATTTAAAGGCTAGATTGGATATTCAGTTGTATTGTAATACGCTAAATTTACATTTGCAACAAGATACGAGTGGTCGGGTTTACAAACCTAAAGGCACTTATTATCTACACAAGAAACAACAACAAGAAGTTTTGTCATGGATAAAGGAATTATCATTTCCTGATGGTTATGCTTCAAACATTTCATGATGTGTGAAAGAGGTACAATGTAAGGTTTCGGGGATGAAGAGTCATGATTGCCATGTCTTCATTCAAAGACTTCTTCCAACCGCTTCCGACCTTACTTACCTAGGCCACCGTGGGAGGCATTAATCGAACCGTCCGTATTTTTCGAGATATTTGTACTACAAGTTTAAATGTCCAACACATGGAGTTAATGCAGATGAATATAATTGAAATAATTTGCAAACTTGAAAGGATTTTTCCTCCATCCTTCTTTGACTCCATGGAACACTTGACGAGATACATCTACCTTATGAGGCAAAAGTTGGTGGACCTGTTCAATATCGATGGATGTATCCATTTGAACGGTATGTTTTGATACTATGTAAATTTTATTCCCTTTTTATTTTAAAAAATAAACTAACTGACATAAATGATATAGGTATATGTTTTATTTGAAGAAGAAAGTGACCAATAAAGCTAAAGTTGAGGGTTCCATATGTGAAGCATACTTGATTGATGAAATTACCAATTTTGCATCTCATTACTTTGGTGATGACGTGCAAACAATTTGGAATCGAGTTCCACGAAATGATGATGGTGGCCTTAAAAGTCTAGATGGATATCTCTCTATTTTTTTCTATCCAGGAAAAAAATTATCCAAAAGATTTTATAGAAGACAGTTGTTACATGCTGAAATGCAAATTGCGCATAACTATGTGATATTGAATTGTCAAGAATTGAAGCCTTGTTTAGACTAAGTATGAAATATTATTTTGTACTTAATTTATGATAATTTATTATTAACTTTAACATTTTAAAATTTTAGGCAATGTCGTCAAGAGTTAAAGTCACAACAACCACATGCGAGTGATATTGAAATTGAAAAATTATGCGAAGAGATCTTTCCAAATTGGTTAAAAAATAATGTAAGTATTTTCATAAAATTAATTTATATTTATGTCAATTAGTTACTTTAAAAAATTTACTAATCTCTTTTAAAACAATATTTCTTATGGAGTTAACTATTATGCTAGGTGAAATATCAATCTAACGGAATTGAAAATCAACTCTTTAGACTTGCTATGGGCCCTTCAACTTCAGTGAAATGTTATAATGGGTATTATGTGAATGGTTTTAAATTTCATACTCAAAGTTATGGTCGTTTTGAAAAGACAATGAATAGTGGAGTTTGTGTGAAAGGAAGTTGCTATGATGATAATGAACGTGATTATTATGGAATGCTTAAAGAAGTTGTTCGGCTAAAATATTTAGGGATCAAATGCAAGTTATTTTTGTTTAAATGTAATTGGTATGATACAAAACGAGGGATTAGAGTGCATCGTTCGAATGGTTTGGTTGAAATCAAGCATACATCTCGACTACATGGAAATGAAGATTTTGTGTTAGCACAACAATGTCAACAAGTCTACTATACATATCCACCGATAATAAATCCTCGAATGGTGGACAATTATTAAGACAACTGCTAGAAGTCGTTATAATGTTGACATGGGTGAATTTATTGAAGACGAAAAACAATGTGAGATCATTTGACGTTGATCAATCTGGATCGATTTCTCAACCATGTCGTGTCCTTCCTACTCAAACACTTGATGATCCAAATATACTTGTTGAATCATCTTATTATGAAGAAATCAGTCAACATGAATTGCTTCACTTGACGTAAATTGGGGAAAAGAAGATGAAAGGGTTGTGGAAGAAGAAGAAGAAGATGGTGGTGGTGGTGGTGGTGATGGTGGTGGTGGTGATAACGACGACATGGTTTTGTGTGATGATGATGATGACATGGTTAGGAGTGATGATAATAATGAGTAGCATGAGTTAACTATATTTTGTAGTATATGTAATGAATTATCTTTATTATATGTATGGATGATTTCATATTATTTCCTCATATTACTTGACAAGTTTAGGCTTTCAATGTTATTTATTTGCTATTTTATTTAAGTGTGTGTTATGGATCGATTACATATATCATTTTCATTGACCTTTGAAACCATTTCTAATAAACTTGAAGCATGTGTTCGTTCTTCTTCCGCATTCCTACGAACATAGTTGTTCCGCTTCCCATTGTAAGTCCACTCTTTGGTATATTTTGCAGCAGAGGTCTTTGAGATGTTTCGGATAGCACTGGATACAAAGAAGTAAGAATTTTTGTTCCCAGCTTTACATGGCTTGTTCTCGCTTCCCCAATTATAATTTTTTTTTATTTTTTAAATGGATAACATGATATTAATAATATTATCGATTATCATTAAAAACATTAACTAGAATATTTATTAGATTATGATAGTTTCAGCTTCTAATCTTTCTAAGAATATAGGGGTCTTGTATGCGAGAATTTAAATGTGTGTGTTGAATATCATTGAATAAAAGCTTGAGTGATTTAAATGTTTGAGTGTTTAATATTTTCAACCATTAGTATAGTAGCATGGAATTAGTATTTTTTATAATTGGTACTGGAGCATAGGTTCATTGTATGATTGTTGGACCCACTGGCCATCAAATGGTTTGCAATTGGATTAATGGATAACCATACAGTATTGAGTTAAATTCCCGTAAATGTTACTATGTGTTTCTTATTGGATATGCGTAGATTGTCGAGGTTCACTAAACAAAGTGTGGTAACCAACCAAACAAATTTTTTCGATTGGATTTGTTTGACCTCGATTACATGTTGGAAGCAAGGTGAAAATTTTATAGGTATATGGGATGATATTCGGCATTTCACTAGCTTTAAAATGGTGTGTTTTGTTTCAAGGGCATAACGGTTGGTGCTAATACATTGGTGGATGAATTCACTCGCTATTTTGTCCCATTCCATGTAGAGATACATGATTGCCACACCACTAATTAATTCATGTTGTTTTTATTTTTATGCTTAGCTTCTATCCATGCCTCGCTTCTTCAATGATATATATGTACCGGATGAAGAACAAAGGAAACAATTTTGCATTCCTTCTTTGATATAATTGTGTAGCTTGGTTGGTTTTATATTTTCTCAACTCAATAATTATTGATAGTAATGCATATATTTTTTCTGGTTTTTAGCATGCCTCAACGAGGATCCATATTAGATTCTAGGAGTGACAGGTCCACTTCATCCAAATCATTTCAAACTCCATCAAGGCATAATAACAAAGGATCCACGTTTCAAAGAACTCCGTGTATTAGACCTCGAAGGAGTATTATATACCTACTTTGGGGAGTACACATCCTCCTCAACATGATTATGGGAGGGTTGATGCATAACAATTTTGTGAGGGCTTTCGCTTTCAAGATTTACTTCAAACTCAAGGAGGTTTCTCTCGAGATAACCAACTTGTTTATGGAGGACATAATGCATATAGGAGTTATGAGAGAGTTGAGGGTGATGATGGTGATACCGATGATGATGCGAACATTAGAGATGAAGATGAGGGAGACAAGTAGTAATGAGAGAGGTGTATGTGATGAGAGAGCCGGTAGTAATGAGAGAGGTGTATATGATGAGGATCAAGATGGTGTCCCATCAAACCACGATTCAACCTCGTTCTCCATACAATTATGATCGAAGTGTTAAAAGGAAGGGTTTTGACACATAAATAAATCCAATAACAAGAAAAAAAGAGCTTTGTTTGTATGGAACAACAGAGTAAGTTGAAACTTCTAAAATCTAACTTATTAAGGTTATATTTTCAGGTATGAAAACAATTACTTATTATTGTGTAATTATTTGTTTAATAAAAGTTTGTTATTATATTTTTCAGGTTCAATAACACATCGTGTGGACGTGCAATCGGAGATATTTTGAGGTCTAATTTTAAGGGAGCATGGCACTCTTGGGAAAAAGTAGATTCAATGTGCAGGGATGAACTCTTTAAAGAGTTCAAGGTAAGAACCAACACTAATTGGCATATTCTTTTTTTTGCTCTGTTTATAATATTCTTGTAAATTGTTTGTGTTTGGGTTCAAAAGGAAATATATTCGCTTTTTCATTGAGACTATTTTATTGATGTGTTGGGGTATTGATTTTTGAACTTGCATGTGAAATGGAAAATCTTGTCAGGATTCATTTGCTTATATTCCTTTTTCTTTTATCTGTGGGGTGTTTAGTTTATGTAGTTTGCTGAATCAATAAGATATGGATTAAGGAGTTGTCATATTCCTCTCATTTTTTTATTTACGAATAACCATAAATATGCATCTCTTCTCCAACACAGGTATTGTAGCGAGGATTGATTTGTGTTCTAATTTGTTCTTATTTCTTATTTACTTTTTAATATCAATTAATTTCTTTAGTTATTACATAATCTTGCAAATTCTGAACAAGATAACACAATATGATTAATCATTTTCATACTTTGAAATTTTATGCACTCTTTTTACTTGGTGTATATATATATTATTTAGTACAAAAAATATTCCTTCCATGAGGAAAATGAGTCGATTGTTCGTAATATTTGGGAAGATAAGGCTAGGATTGCTTTGAATCAACAATTGACACGAGCTCGCAAGAAAGCCATGTCAAATGAAAACACTACAAATATTATAGATTGCCTTGATAAAGGTCCCGCTTGGATAAACAATGACGATTGGAATCAAATGATCAAAGATGTTTGGTCCACCCCTGAATTTCAAAGGAGGTCTGAATCTGCTAGGAGGAATCGATTAACCAAAACAGATGGCAAAATAAGCACTCATTCTGAAGGAACAGTGTCATTTGCATCATATCGAGCTAACATAGTGATGATTTTTTTATGCTTAAGATAATGAATTAAAATTTATATATTTATCTTGTATAATATTTATTAATCTTGAAAGCAAGAGGAAGTGGTGGAAAAGAACCTCCATGGGATGATGTCTTTTCAGGTTTGCATCAAAGTACTAAGCGGTCCGGGTAGCTTCGTCGACAACAAGTCTAAAAAAGTGGTTGTATGTATTTTTATTTGATTATTTCTTAATATAACTTAAGTATTATTTAACATTCAAATGAATTTATTGTTGCATGTATTTTATTTGTAGGAAAATTATAAAATGGAGATGATTTCAAAGTATGGAACTAATCGGGAAAATCATCCTTCATTTGATGGAGCAGCTTGGTGTGTGGCTTCAGGAGGAGTTACAAAGGGTAGGGTATATGGTGTACCTCGTATGCCAAAATCTATAGTTAGTACAAGCTCTTCATCACATTCCTACTCGGTGGAGTTATCATATCCCAGTTCATCGTTAAGAGCATTGCAAAAGGAGATAAAGAATAAAGAATAAAGAAAAAAGAAGAGGAGATAAAGAAAAAAGATGATTTTATTCTTAAAATGAAACGGCAGATGGATTCTATGAAAGAATATCTTGTGAACAATCTTGGATACCATGGGAGGACATCAAATATTGGCCAATGTATACCACCACCTTTGACCCCATCAATGCCGCCACTTATGGCTCCCCCTGATAATGACACCTTTGGGTCTCACATCTCAACTAATTTATCGACCTACACCTCGACCACTATATCTTGATCCATCATGTGTCGATCCACAATATCATGGTTCGTCTTCGCAACCAAGGACCATGATTGTATCTTTTGTTGTTTCTTTTTATTGTATTTTGACTTTTTTGTATTAATGCAAGTTTAACTAAATTTTTATAATATGAATATTATTTTTATTCCATTTTTTATTAGTGATACAATTATTTTTAATATTAATTTATGTTGGTTATATATATTCTACAACTTTTAAAATATTCATAAATAATTAATTAAACAAATTAAAACTTATTTTAATAAATAAAAAAATTTAATTTAATGAAATTAATATACTCAGCAACGGATTCTCCGTTGCATATATTAGCAACGAAAATCTGTTGCTGATTGTAAGCAACGAAATTTTCGTTGCTGCCAAATCAGCAACGGATAAATCCGTTGCTAAAAAATCAGCAACGACAAATCTACACCCGAGATTTGCCGTTGCTGATTCCGTTACTAAATTGTTTTAGCAACGGATTTAAGTATTATTTGCAACGGAGTAGCTGCCAATTCCTATATTTTTTAGTAGTGGAATAATAGGACGCCACTATTGAAATCTACAATGGATTTCTCTCTATGTGCACACGAGAACAATAATTTCACTAGATAGATTATTATTATTATTATTATTATTATTATTATAAGGTCATACTTTGCTTAAGTTACTAAGAGTAATTAAGTCCTTTATATCAATAATTTCTCTTTTTTTTTTGTGTTAGTAATCTTTAAAAGTGAAAATGTATTAGTGCGTTAAAGCCATCTATGTTGTATATCACTTTTCATGGAAAATACTAGAGTTCACTACCGTAAATTCGCTAAATAGCAACGGATTTACCGACAGAATATTTCTGTCGGTAATTTGAGGTCGAAATTACTGACTGATTAGTGTTTAAAAGTGCATTTTTATCAAGGTTTTATATCATCATTTTGCACTTGAAGTATCAATAACTCCTTAACTAAAGCATGTTTTATAATAACATATCTAATTATATAAGATACCTTTAATTTATGGTAAATGTTCATCTTAAATGCAGGCCGAAGGGGTGTTTTAACACCTAATACCCTAAAGTCAACTGACTTGGGAGCTATTGGCCCAAAGCTTGTTACATGGGTTAAGGAGAAAAGCTTAAGGGAATCAAACATTGCACTATCTACATATTAGTATCCGCAACCCGAGTTACTAAGCTCGTAGGGTGTCTCAACACCTAATGCCCTAAGATCAACGGGTCTCTGGGAGTCATTAGCTGAAAGCTCGTTACATGGGTTAAAGATGCATTGTGTTTTAAGTTATATGTATATCTATTTAAAAAAAAAGAGAAAAAAAAGAAAAAAAAAAGATAATAATCCCAACCCAAGGAAGTTAACCTTAAACATTAGAACCAAATATTGTTTTCTTCCAATAAAAGCCCCATCATCTATGTTTTTGTTCATTGAGCACATAACAAGGAAGGTTTATTAATATCTTGTTTAAGAGGTATTGAGCAGATATATAAATTTAAAGAGAGTTTGTTTATCTGGATAGATTAATGGAAGTTGAATGATGAATGCCTTGCTTTGTGGAATTTGCAAATTGTTTTTCTATTTTAACGCTTTGATTACTAGGGACTAGTAATAAGCTGGTTGGGGGGTGATTAGTGTTTAAAAGTGCATTTTTATCAAGGTTTTATATCATCATTTTGCACTTGAAGTATCAATAACTCCTTAACTAAAGCATGTTTTATAATAACATATCTAATTATATAAGATACCTTTAATTTATGGTAAATGTTCATCTTAAATGCAGGCCTATCACATAAATGAAAGAATTGATTGATGCGTTGAAGTAATGAAATTGAAAGGACAAAAAGATGGCCAAACTTAGAAAAGAGATGCTGGTGCAGTCCAAACTGGAACACTGTTTGGTAATCGGGTCATATCTGGAGCTGTAGATCTCGGATTTAGGTCTACCTTATATGGATGGAAAGCTAAGACATAGGCCTACAACTTTCATGAGGAGTCCAAGATTTAAGAAGGCCGTTTTCAAGTCCAAATTGTAGCAACAACGAAGAAGTCCGAATCTATCCTGCAGCCCATACACTCGTTCAGTGTTCAGCCCATATCTCGAGTTGTAGAAGTTCAAATGATCTCAAAGTTTTACCCTGGAAAGATGAGACAATTTCCTAGAACTTTCATGATTGAAGTCTGTTCAAATTATGACGTCATCAATGATGTTTTTGGCAGACAAGAAGATAAGAATTGTCATCAAGTCAAGATGTGGCCACCCATTCATCAATTAGTCAACAAATCAATAGTTCTGAATTTTGGCCTATAAAAGGAGGCATTTGCCATGTATTTAGGCATCTTGGTGTTCAGATCAAGATCATGCTCTTACTCTCTCTTTATATTTTGTAATGCTTAAGTTTTGCTTATATTAATTTCTTGCTTATGCTTTTCATTTCCTTTCCTTGTTTATTTATGTTTCTTTCTTTCATTATGTGTTACTAAGTTAATTATGTCAAGGTGAAAAGGGTACACTAATGGTGTAAGAATAAGTATAATATAAACTTAACATGGACCTTAATGTTGGATACTAACATGTTTTATATTTGTTATCTTGTTCACTTTTAATACTTTGCTTGTTAAATGGTTAATCTAGATTTATGTTGTATAACACTTGGTACAACAAATACTTGGCACTTTCATAGCCCATATTGTATGGTATAACCGACACCCGAGCTATGAAAGGAACTTGATTTGTTGTTAACATAAGTTATAATCATGAATGCCCGACAACATTTACAAGTATTAGCATTATTCGAATGAGATAACTAATGTAATCATGTTAACAATTTATAATCTGATTGGAACCTCCTTTGTGTGTGGTTTCCAATTGAATAATAAGGGTTTATACTATACTTGTTTGAAATACCATTAGTGGATCCTCTAACCTTGACATTTGTTGTTATCATTGTTTAATCCTTACGTTAATCTTCCATCTCAAAGTTCTCATCAACTTCTTCCTCTTCTTCTTCACTATTATTATTATTGTTGTTGTTGTATTATTGTTATCTATAATTTATACAATTAACCTCCCCGTGGTTCGACCCCGGTCTTACCGGGTTATTTATTACTTCGACACTCCCCGCACTTGGGAAAAGACATCAATCTTTTGGTCGTGTCATGTTTTTAGCGTCGTTGTCGGGGAGGTAAATTCTTGTACAAATTATAGTATTTATTTTATTTTCTCTTTTTACTTTTATTGTATTTAACTTTGTTTCTTTTGTGTTGTTTCTTTTTCTTTTGTTTTCTTCTTCTTTTTATTCTCTTCTTACACGTTCATGAGAGTGTGGTCACGTACATTAAGTGGTAGACTTTGTAGGGTATCCTCATCATTTTCAGAAAATATGGTCAAGAAGATAACCAATCGCTTCATAATGAGAATAATGAGAATATTCGGGTTAGAACTCTTAGAGACCACATGAATCCCACAAGAACAAGTGCACCCTCATGCATAGTTTTTCCTCCTAATGCATCTCATTTTAATTTTAAGACAGGCATTATTCAACTTTTACCATCTTTTCATGGCTTAGATTTAGAAAATCCATACTTGCATTTAAGGGAATTTGAGGAGGTTTGCAACACCTATAATGACTCAAATTGTAGCATGAACACCATTAGATTGAAGCTTTTTCCTTTTTCATTAAAAGATAAAGCTAAAACATGGCTACAAAATTTGAGACCGGATCCATTCGTGCTTGGGATGATATGCAACAACAATTTTTAAAGAAGTTTTTTTCATCTCATAGAACGAACTCTTTCAAAAGACAAATCATTACTTTCTCTCAAAAACCGGGAGAAACATTTTATCAATGTTGGGATAGGTATCGAGACTTGCTTAATACTTGCCCCCATCATGGTTTTGAAACATGGAGATTAGTTTCACATTTTTATGAAGGGTTAACTCCTAGAGATAGGCAAATGGTTGAATTGATGTGCAATGGAACTTTTGAAGATAAAGACCCTAATGAAGCAATGGAGTACTTAGATTTGCTAGCTGAAAATGCACAAAATTGGGACACCACAGTACTTATGAGGCACCAAGTAAAACCCAACCTTATACATCTAGCGGGGTATGTACAACCTTAGGGAAGATCATGACCTCCAAGCCAAGTTTGCATCTTTAGCTAAAAAAGTCGAAGCACTAGAATTGAAAAAGAGTGGTCAACTAAAATCTGTTCAAGACATTGTGTGTCAAATTTGTGAAACCAACGAACATTCAACCAATGACTGTCCAACCTTGCCTTCTTTTAAAGAATGTCTCCATGAACAAGCCCATGCATTAAACAGTTTCCAAAGGCCCAATCATAACCCATACTCGCAAACATACAACCCTGGTTGGAGAAATCACCCAAATTTCAATTGGAAGAGTGATATCAATAATGCACAAACTTCACAGCCACCATTTCAAGCACACCATAATTTCCAAAATTCTCATGGATATGCACCTCCTTATGCTCCCCCTCCTAGAAGAAATTTTGAGGAAACATTGCACGCATTTATGGAAAAGCAAGAGGCAATTAACACTCAACTTGCTCAAAGCATGACAGATTTTAAAGATACTCTTGCAAAGTTCACATCTCGCTCTCGGTTCCAAGAGAAAGGTAAGTTTCCATCTCAACCACAACAAAATCCCAAGGGGCAATACAATGTGAATGCAAGTAGTTCGGGAAGCCAACATATGGATCACGTAAAATCGGTCATCACTCTTCGCAGTGGTAAGGTTATTGAAAAACCCATTCTTGAACCTTGTGAGAATGATGATGAGTCAATCTCTGAGGGTAAGGAAGGGGTTGAATCTGATCATTACAAAGAAAAGACTGATTCCCCGCCAGCACTTCCATTTCCTCATGCCATGGCTAAACAAAGAAAAGTCAATCACAACTCTGAAATCTTTGAAACTTTCAAACAGGTAAGGATCAATATACCTTTGCTGGATGCTATCAAACAGGTTCCTTCTTATGCTAAATTTTTGAAAGATCTGTGCACTGTGAAGAGAAAACTGAATGTGAAAAAGAAAGCCTGTTTAGCCGAACAAGTAAGTGCTATTCTTCAAAACAATAATGCTTTGAAATATAAAGACCCCGGTTGTCCTACAATTTCTTGCTTTATTGGAGAGCATAAAATTGAAAAAGCCTTACTTGATCTTGGAGCTAGTGTGAATTTACTTCCATATTCAGTTTTTCAAAGTCTCAATCTAGGTGAGTTAAAACCAACTTCACGTAACTCTTTTACTTGCCGATAGATCTGTAAAAGTGCCTAGAGGAATAGTTGAAGATGTGTTAGTACAAGTCGATAAATTCATTTATCCCGTGGATTTTATTGTCTTGGACACACAACTCTGTTGAAGCATGTAATTCATTTCCTGTTATTTTAGGACGTCCGTTTCTTGCAACTTCTAATGCATTGATTAATTGTAGGAACGGATCGATGAAGCTATCTTTTGGAAACATGACATTGGAGATGAATATTTTCAACATTTGCAAGCAACCTGGTGATGATAATGATTTACAAGAAGTAGATTCTATTGAAGAATTAGTTTATGATCAACTTGAATCTACTTTGAGTAAAATTGAATTGGATGAATCTGAAGATTTGCAAATGATTTATTCTCGGAAGAAATCACGGATGAAAAAGACACCGAAAATGTTGATGCGGATCTTTTGTCAAAAGTGACAACAGATTCGACATCCGATATCACACCAATCGATGATTACTTTCCTGATGAATCCTTACTTTCTCTTAGTTCAAAGCCTTGGTTTGCTAAAAATATCAATTTCCTTGCCTCGGGAGATTTGCCAACTCATTGGAGTATCGAAGACAAAGGTGAGTTTCGAACGAAGTGAAGAAATTTTATTGGGATGACCCTTACTTATTTGAATATTGTCCGATCAAATATTTCGAAGATGCATTCCTGACAATGAGGTAAGTAATGTCATTAAATTTTATCATTCTGAAGCACATGGGAGTCATTTCTCGTCAAAAAAAACCATTGCGAAAATCTTTCAAAATAGATTTTATTGGGCCACCATGTTCAAGGACACGCATGCATTCTCGCAAAGCTTGTGAAAATTGTCAAAAGTCAGGATTTATTTCAAAACATAAGGAATCTTTAGATAATCTTCTATTGACTTTGGAGACATATCCTGGTGGAGATGTGCATTGTGCATTTCAAGACTTATGACCCCATTTCCATAAAGAACGTGATCGACTTAGTCTTGGGAATCTGACTATAAAAGACCTTGTTTGCTAGTTTTTAAGAAAACTGGATGGGAAGCCTATCCCCGACCCATAGAGGGCGTTTAAGCCGTTCTTGGACGTAAAACCAAGGGAAGATGTGAGCCACAATCACAACTACGATTTGAGTCCGAGTCCGTAAAAATTTATGTCTTTCAGTTTTATTAATAGCATAATATTTTTTCTGTTTTGTTATCTCTTATATTTGTTCAAGTGTGTTTCGGGATTGTCAGTGTTCGTTGTTTCAGGTGATGTCTTCTATACTCTATCTTTCTATCTTATGACATTGAGGACAATGTCTCGTTTCGGTTGGGGGGAGAGGGTAGTAGTTGACATAAAAAAAAAAAAAAAAAACTAACCAACTAACTCGCTTTTTGTTTTTAAAACCATTTGACAAAACTGTTATTACTAGGATGGCGAGTAAGGAGGAATTTTAGTGACTCTTGAGACGCATCTTAGTAAACATTTTCCAATGGTTATTTGCAATATTCATAACAAGGCCTATTAGAATACTTCTTGAAATATTCGAGGTTTACAAACTCTCGCATTATTATCACTTGATTTCGCTCATATACTTATTTAACAAGTATTCTTAAACCTTCATTTTCACACACACACTTTAACATATGATTGTGGGTTGCACATTGGATTATTACATTATTTATGTTCTTTTGTTAAAGGTAACAACTAAGGGATAAGGATAGTCTATAATTTGCAAAAAAAAACAAAAAAAACAAAAAAAAATAATGATAATAAAAACGTAGATAAGTTTGATTTCGTAGCCTCCCTAACCTAAGCAATTAAGCCCGAAGGGGTGTTTTAACACCTAATACCCTAAAGTCAACTGACTTGGGAGCTATTGGCCCAAAGCTTGTTACATGGGTTAAGGAGAAAAGCTTAAGGGAATCAAACATTGCACTATCTACATATTAGTATCTGCAACCCGAGTTACTAAGCTCGTAGGGGTGTCTCAACACCTAATGCCCTAAGATCAACTGGTCTGGGAGTCATTAGCTGAAAGCTCGTTACATGGGTTAAAGATGCATTGTGTTTTAAGTTATATGTATATCTATTTAAAAAAAAAGAGAAAAAAAAGAAAAAAAAAGATAATAATCCCAACCCAAGGAAGTTAACCTTAAACATTAGAACCAAATATTGTTTTCTTCCAATAAAAGCCCCATCATCTATGTTTTTGTTCATTGAGCACATAACAAGGAAGGTTTATTAATATCTTGTTTAAGAGGTATTGAGCAGATATATAAATTTAAAGAGAGTTTGTTTATCCGGATAGATTAATGGAAGTTGAATGATGAATGCCTTGCTTTGTGGAATTTGCAAATTGTTTTTCTATTTTAACGCTTTGATTACTAGGGACTAGTAATAAGCTGGTTGGGGGGGGTGATTAGTGTTTAAAAGTGCATTTTTATCAAGGTTTTATATCATCATTTTGCACTTGAAGTATCAATAACTCCTTAACTAAAGCATGTTTTATAATAACATATCTAATTATATAAGATACCTTTAATTTATGGTAAATGTTCATCTTAAATGCAGGCCTATCACATAAATGAAAGAATTGATTGATGCGTTGAAGTAATGAAATTGAAAGGACAAAAAGATGGCCAAACTTAGAAAAGAGATCTGGTGCAGTCCAAACTGGAACACTGTTTGGTAATCGGGTCATATCTCGGAGCTGTAGATCTCGGATTTAGGTCTACCTTATATGGATGGAAAGCTAAGACATAGGTCTACAACTTTCATGAGGAGTCCAAGATTTAAGAAGGCCGTTTTCAAGTCCAAATTGTAGCAACAACGAAGAAGTCCGAATCTATCCTGCAGCCCAGACACTGTTCAGTGTTCAGCCCATATCTCGAGTTGTAGAAGTTCAAATGATCTCAAAGTTTTACCCTGGAAAGATGAGACAATTGCCTAGAACTTTCATGATTGAAGTCTGTTCAAATTATGACGTCATCAATGACGTTTTTGGCAGACAAGAAGATAAGAATTGTCATCAAGTCAAGATGTGGCCACCCATTCATCAATTAGTCAACAAATCAATAGTTCTGAATTTTGGCCTATAAAAGGAGGCATTTGCCATGTATTTAGGCATCTTGGTGTTCAGATCAAGATCATGCTCTTACTCTCTCTTTATATTTTGTAATGCTTAAGTTTTGCTTATATTAATTTCTTGCTTATGCTTTTCATTTCCTTTCCTTGTTTATTTATGTTTCTTTCTTTCATTATGTGTTACTAAGTTAATTATGTCAAGGTGAAAAGGGTACACTAATGGTGTAAGAATAAGTATAATATAAACTTAACATGGACCTTAATGTTGGATACTAACATGTTTTATATTTGTTATCTTGTTCACTTTTAATACTTTGCTTGTTAAATGGTTAATCTAGATTTATGTTGTATAACACTTGGTACAACAAATACTTGGCACTTTCATAGCCCATATTGTATGGTATAACCGACACCCGAGCTATGAAAGGAACTTGATTTGTTGTTAACATAAGTTATAATCATGAATGCCCGACAACATTTACAAGTATTAGCATTATTCGAATGAGATAACTAATGTAATCATGTTAACAATTTATAATCGATTGGAACCTCCTTTGTGTGTGGTTTCCAATTGAATAATAAGGGTTTATACTATACTTGTTTGAAATACCATTAGTGGATCCTCTAACCTTGACATTTGTTGTTATCATTGTTTAATCCTTACGTTAATCTTCCATCTCAAAGTTCTCATCAACTTCTTCCTCTTCTTCTTCACTATTATTATTATTGTTGTTGTTGTATTATTGTTATCTATAATTTATACAATTAACCTCCCGTGGTTCGACCCCGGTCTTACCGGGTTATTTATTACTTCGACACTCCTGCACTTGGGAAAAGACATCAATCTTTTGGTCGTGTCATGTTTTTAGCGTCGTTGCCGGGGAGGTAAATTCTTGTACAAATTATAGTATTTATTTTATTTTCTCTTTTTACTTTTATTGTATTTAACTTTGTTTCTTTTGTGTTGTTTCTTTTTCTTTTGTTTTCTTCTTCTTTTTATTCTCTTCTTACACGTTCATGAGAGTGTGGTCACGTACATTAAGTGGTAGACTTTGTAGGGTATCCTCATCATTTTCGAGAAAATATGGTCAAGAAGATAACCAATCGCTTCATAATGAGAATAATGAGAATATTCGGGTTAGAACTCTTAGAGACCACATGAATCCCACAAGAACAAGTGCACCCTCATGCATAGTTTTTCCTCCTAATGCATCTCATTTTAATTTTAAGACAGGCATTATTCAACTTTTACCATCTTTTCATGGCTTAGATTTAGAAAATCCATACTTGCATTTAAGGGAATTTGAGGAGGTTTGCAACACCTATAATGACTCAAATTGTAGCATGAACACCATTAGATTGAAGCTTTTTCCTTTTTCATTAAAAGATAAAGCTAAAACATGGCTACAAAATTTGAGACCTGGATCCATTCGTGCTTGGGATGATATGCAACAACAATTTTTAAAGAAGTTTTTTTCATCTCATAGAACGAACTCTTTCAAAAGACAAATCATTACTTTCTCTCAAAAACCAGGAGAAACATTTTATCAATGTTGGGATAGGTATCGAGACTTGCTTAATACTTGCCCCCATCATGGTTTTGAAACATGGAGATTAGTTTCACATTTTTATGAAGGGTTAACTCCTAGAGATAGGCAAATGGTTGAATTGATGTGCAATGGAACTTTTGAAGATAAAGACCCTAATGAAGCAATGGAGTACTTAGATTTGCTAGCTGAAAATGCACAAAATTGGGACACCACAGTACTTATGAGGCACCAAGTAAAACCCAACCTTATACATCTAGCGGGGGTATGTACAACCTTAGGGAAGATCATGACCTCCAAGCCAAGTTTGCATCTTTAGCTAAAAAAGTCGAAGCACTAGAATTGAAAAAGAGTGGTCAACTAAAACTGTTCAAGACATTGTGTGTCAAATTTGTGAAACCAACGAACATTCAACCAATGACTGTCCAACCTTGCCTTCTTTTAAAGAATGTCTCCATGAACAAGCCCATGCATTAAACAGTTTCCAAAGGCCCAATCATAACCCATACTCGCAAACATACAACCCTGGTTGGAGAAATCACCCAAATTTCAATTGGAAGAGTGATATCAATAATGCACAAACTTCACACCACCATTTCAAGCACACCATAATTTCCAAAATTCTCATGGATATGCACCTCCTTATGCTCCCCCTCCTAGAAGAAATTTTGAGGAAACATTGCACGCATTTATGGAAAAGCAAGAGGCAATTAACACTCAACTTGCTCAAAGCATGACAAGATTTTAAAGATACTCTTGCAAAGTTCACATCTCGCTCTCGTTTCCAAGAGAAAGGTAAGTTTCCATCTCAACCACAACAAAATCCCAAGGGGCAATACAATGTGAATGCAAGTAGTTCGGGAAGCCAACATATGGATCACGTAAAATCGCTCATCACTCTTCGCAGTGGTAAGGTTATTGAAAAACCCATTCTTGAACCTTGTGAGAATGATGATGAGTCAATCTCTCGAGGGTAAGGAAGGGGTTGAATCTCGATCATTACAAAGAAAAGACCGATTCCCCGCCAAGCACTTCCATTTCCTCATGCCATGGCTAAACAAAGAAAAGTCAATCACAACTCGAAATCTTTGAAACTTTCAAACGGTAAGGATCAATATACCTTTGCTGGATGCTATCAAACAGTTCCTTCTTATGCTAAATTTTTGAAAGATCTCGTGCACTGTGAAGAGAAAAACTGAATGTGAAAAAGAAAGCCTTTTTAGCCGAACAAGTAAGTGCTATTCTTCAAAACAATAATGCTTTGAAATATAAAGACCCTGGTTGTCCTACAATTTCTTGCTTTATTGGAGAGCATAAAATTGAAAAAGCCTTACTTGATCTTGGAGCTAGTGTGAATTTACTTCCATATTCAGTTTTTCAAAGTCTCAATCTAGGTGAGTTAAAACCAACTTCGTAACTCTTTTACTTGCCGATAGATCGTAAAAGTGCCTAGAGGAATA
Organism: Populus x sibirica; assembly: GCA_019202695.1. Taxonomy (NCBI): domain Eukaryota; kingdom Viridiplantae; phylum Streptophyta; class Magnoliopsida; order Malpighiales; family Salicaceae; genus Populus; species Populus x sibirica. The sequence goes on from JAGMVL010000231.1 coordinate 141,429, forward strand.
GTTGAAGATGTGTTAGTACAAGTCGATAAATTCATTTATCCCGTGGATTTTATTGTCTTGGACACACAACCTGTTGAAGCATGTAATTCATTTCTCGTTATTTTAGGACGTCCGTTTCTTGCAACTTCTAATGCATTGATTAATTGTAGGAACGGATCGATGAAGCTATCTTTTGGAAACATGACATTGGAGATGAATATTTTCAACATTTGCAAGCAACCTGGTGATGATAATGATTTACAAGAAGTAGATTCTATTGAAGAATTAGTTTATGATCAACTTGAATCTACTTTGAGTAAAATTGAATTGGATGAATCTGAAGATTTGCAAATGATTTATTCTCAGGAAGAAATCACGGATGAAAAAGACACCGAAAATGTTGATGCGGATCTTTTGTCAAAAGTGACAACAGATTCGACATCCGATATCACACCAATCGATGATTACTTTCCGATGAATCCTTACTTTCTCTTAGTTCAAAGCCTTGGTTTGCTAAAAATATCAATTTCCTTGCCTCGGGAGATTTGCCAACTCATTGGAGTATCGAAGACAAAGGTGAGTTTCGAACGAAGTGAAGAAATTTTATTGGGATGACCCTTACTTATTCGAATATTGTCCGATCAAATATTTCGAAGATGCATTCCGACAATGAGGTAAGTAATGTCATTAAATTTTATCATTCTGAAGCACATGGGAGTCATTTCTCGTCAAAAAAAACCATTGCGAAAATCTTTCAAAATAGATTTTATTGGGCCACCATGTTCAAGGACACGCATGCATTCCCGCAAAGCTTGTGAAAATTGTCAAAAGTCAGGATTTATTTCAAAACATAAGGAATCTTTAGATAATCTTCTATTGACTTTGGAGACATATCCTGGTGGAGATGTGCATTGTGCATTTCAAGACTTATGACCCCATTTCCATAAAGAACGTGATCGACTTAGTCTTGGGAATCTGACTATAAAAGACCTTGTTTGCTAGTTTTTAAGAAAACTGGATGGGAAGCCTATCCCCGACCCATAGAGGGCGTTTAAGCCGTTCTTGGACGTAAAACCAAGGGAAGATGTGAGCCACAATCACAACTACGATTTGAGTCCGAGTCGTAAAAATTTATGTCTTTCGGTTTATTAATAGCATAATATTTTTTCTGTTTTGTTATCTCTTATATTTGTTCAAGTGTGTTTCAGGATTGTCAGTGTTCGTTGTTTCAGGTGATGTCTTCTATACTCTATTTATAGGCCTACAACTTTCATGAGGAGTCCAAGATTTAAGAAGGCCGTTTTCAAGTCCAAATTGTAGCAACAACGAAGAAGTCCGAATCGTCTGCAGCCCGGACATCGTTCAGTGTTCAGCCCATATCTCGAGTTCTAGAAGTTCAAATGATCTCAAAGTTTTACCCTGGAAAGATGAGACAATTGCCTAGAACTTTCATGATTGAAGTCTGTTCAAATTATGACGTCATCAATGACGTTTTTGGCGGACAAGAAGATAAGAATTGTCATCAAGTCAAGATGTGGCCACCCATTCATCAATTAGTCAACAAATCAATAGTTCTGAATTTTGGCCTATAAAAGGAGGCATTTTTCATGTATTTAGGCATCTTGGTGTTCAGATCAAGATCATGCTCTTACTCTCTCTTTATATTTTGTAATGCTTAAGTTTTGCTTATATTAATTTCTTGCTTATGCTTTTCATTTCCTTTCCTTGTTTATTTATGTTTCTTTCTTTCATTATGTGTTACTAAGTTAATTATGTCAAGGTGAAAAGGGTACACTAATAGTGTAAGAATAAGTATAATATAAACTTAACATGGACCTTAATGTTGGATACTAACATGTTTTATATTTGTTATCTTGTTCACTTTTAATACTTTGCTTGTTAAATGGTTAATCTAGATTTATGTTGTATAACACTTGGTACAACAAATACTTGGCACTTTCATAGCCCATACTCGTATGGTATAACCGACACACGAGCTATGAAAGGAACTTGATTTGTTGTTAACATAAGTTATAATCATGAATGGCTGACAACATTTACAAGTATTAGCATTATTCGAATGAGATAACTAATGTAATCATGTTAACAATTTATAATCTGATTGGAACCTCCTTTGTGTGTGGTTTCCAATTGAATAATAAGGGTTTATACTATACTTGTTTGAAATACCATTAGTGGATCCTCTAACCTTGACATTTGTTGTTATCATTGTTTAATCCTTACGTTAATCTTCCATCTCAAAGTTCTCATCAACTTCTTCCTCTTCTTCTTCACTATTATTATTATTGTTGTTGTTGTATTATTGTTATCTATAATTTATACAATTAACCTCCCCGTGGTTCGACCCCCGGTCTTACCGGGTTATTTATTACTTCGACACTCCGCACTTGGGAAAAGACATCAATCTTTTGGTCGTGTCACTGACGGATAACATTTCGTCCGTAATTCAATTGGTAACTACCGACGGACAAGTTCTGTCGGTAGTTACCGACTGAATTACAGACGGAAAAGTTTCCGTCGTAAAAACAAAACGTGTCGCTGATGTGGAGGTTTTAGCGGGTTATTTTTTCAGATGGAATCATCGACGGATTCAAAAAGACAACCCGTACAGCGACCGCCATTTATATTGCCGATGAAATTACCGACGGATTTGAAATGACAGATTCATACGGTGACGTGTCGATTGTTCCGTTAGAATCATCGACGGTTTCACCGACGGAGTTTCCGTCGGTGAAACCGTCGGGAAAAGTTAATATATATCCACTCTACCGACCCTCTCCTCCCCTATTTCTCCTTCTTCTTCCTAATCCCAACTCTCCCCATCCGCAAACAACCCCCCCCCTCCCCCCAAACAAAAATCTCCCTCATATCAGCACAACAAGTTATATTTCTTGAAGTTTTGTGGTCACAGCATCCGTGTTCTGATTTACCGACGGATTTTATCAATTTTTGTAAGTAATTCTATCTTTTTAAATTTTAACATTTAATTAAATGTCAATTTTATTGTTTTTTTAGTATATCTATTTTGTTAGTACATGTACATGTTTTATTGTTATTTCTCAAACAAACTTGTAGTATATGAATGTATAATTCTATACCTGTTATGGTTTGTTTTAGATTTTGTAAGATTGTATTTGTTTGTAAATTGTTAAAACTTTATGGAACTACCGAAGTACATGTGCTGTTTTGAAATAATTAATAGCTTTCTTAATGGATCCGTTTAAAGTTTTATCAATGGTATTGCAGAGTGGTAATTTCTGTAAATTTATATATTTTAATTTGTATGGACGTTGATAAATGATAATGAATATTTAATATTTATGAGAAGTTGTGATTGGTTTGTTGGATAATCTCGAGGTAAAGTTATGAGAGTTGATCCGCACTATGGTCGGGTCAAAATCAACTCAAAAGCTAAACTCCGCAACATAAACAATGTCTTTTTTTTCGCAAAGCAATGTCAACAAGTTTATTACACATACACCCTTTCATTTAGAAAGGATCGATCAAGAGTTGATTGGTTGTCCGTTTTAAAAACGAAACCCCGGGGTCGTGTCGAGGTTGTTCAGGATGAGAACGAAGACACAAGTGTACGAGATGAAGTCTTTCAAGTTAGTGAGCTGGTTGAACCATATTGAGTTGCTCCTTCGATTGAATTGGAAGAAAATTCAAATTTTTGTATTTTCAATGATAGTCTTGTTGATGTTGACGCAGAGGAGTTGAATGTTGTTTTGAGCTCTAGTGGACAAGAAAATGTGGATGAAGAAGACGATATCCATATTGAAGATTACGATGAGGGTGATGACAATTCAATTGATGACGAAGAAGAAGAAAATTCTTACTAACAATCAAATTTAAGCCGTGTAAAACCCTTTTTTTCATGTAATTTAGATTATGGATGATATATTTTGTAACATGAAATATTTATTACTTGAAATGCCACAATCATGAAATAATTACTTGAAATAATTATAGATCATGGATGATATATTTTGTAACATGAAAATACCACAATCACCGACGTCAGTACCGACGGATATATGTCCGTCGGCATTTCACAGAGAGTTTGAAAGTAATCACTTGAAATGCCACAATCACCGATGCCTATACCTACGAACTTAGTTCGTCGGCGTTTCACGAGAGTTCGAAAATAATTACTTGAAATGCCACCATCACCGACGACCGTTCTAACGGATATAAGTACGTCAGCAAGTTGTCGGCGGGTCAATTTTACCGATGACATTACCGACGGACCGCGCGAATTCCAAAGGGTTGTGCATTGAATGCATCTTTGACCTCGTCAGATCTCCGACGAAATTACCGACGGACCACGAAAAATATGGAGGGTCATTAAAAATTTTGGTGCGAAATTCAAAAACTACCGACGGATTTTTGACACGTTACCGACGGAATAAATTAAAATAATAATTAATTTTATATCCGTCGGTGAATCCGTCGGTAAAACTGCCATATAAGTTCCAACGACCGCCCCTTCAGTTCATTTTTTCTTCCTCCTCGGTTTTTCACCTTAAATTTCGATTCTTTTCCTCTCCGTTCTTCATAGTTTTCACTGCAATCTCTAGCAAGTTTTCTTGTTAATCTTCATCGGTTTAAAAGGTATGTGTTTCTTCTATTTCATTTTATTTTAAGGGTTTTTTTTTGCTATTTTTTTTGTTATGTTTTTGTTTTGGTGTATTTTTTGTTATGTAGATAAAGTATTGAATTCAACACATTATTAAAGTAAGCATATTTCATTGCTAAAGTCTATAGTTTTTTTTTTTGAGTTTATTGAATATTTTTTATTGTTGTATTGACATAATTATTATTAGTTAATTTGTTGAATATTTATTGTTAATGTTGAATTTACCATAGAATTAGTAATTGAATATGTTTGAATAATTATTAATTTTACTCTATTATTGCATGATTTGTGTTTAATGTTTTGCATTTATTTTGATTGTTATTCTAGAGTTTTTTTATTTATTTATTGTTTTGTTGTATTGGTATAATTATTGAATAATTTTTTGAATTGTAATTGTTAATGTTGAATTTACCTTAGTATTAGTAATTGAATATTTTGGAATAATTGTTAATTTTATTCTATTATTGCATGATTTATGTTTAATTTTTTTCAATTAATTTTAATTGTTAGTCTGACGGCTTTTTTTATTTATTGAATATATTTTATTGTTGTATTGGCATAATTATTGAATAATTTGTTGAATTGTAATTCTTAATGTTGAATTTACCTTAGGATTAGTAATTGAATATGTTGGAATAATTAGTATAGATTGGGTCAATTGGTTGTGGCTTTTGTTAATATATGCAGGTTTGTGGATTTGGGTAGTATCCGGTATAGGGGAGTAGTATTCGGTATGGGGGAGGTCTTTGTCGATTTTTTTTTTAACATTTGAATTTAATTATATAATTATTTGTATAAAATTGTGGAGATGCGTAGAATGAAAACCAGAGCTGGTCGCTAAAGTACGGTCGCAGCTAGTTCGTCTAGTAGCAATGATGATATTTCCTTAGGTGCCTCTCAAGAAGAGGCACCTACACCACCTGCGCCGTCAACCGATGCTGCCTCTTCAAGTGGTACTTCACAGCGCAAAGGCGGCGTGCCTTCGCAACGGAATCAATTTACCCGCGAGTACGAGGCACGGTGGAAGGACGACCTTTCAATGTAAGTTTGTTAAGGTTTAATTTTTTTTTTAAATTACAACATAATTTATGAAGTAATCACTATTTAATTTATTTCATTTATTTTCGGGTTCACAAACATTGAGGCCGCCCGAGTAATATCATCGGCGTTTAAATCGTCGATGGAGATTCTATTGTTTCAATGAAGTCAGATATCCAAGCATCCTGAATGGATACCTCAAATCAATGCATGGTTTGACAGATTTCGAGTTGGTGTTAATTTATAATTTTGAGCTTATTTCTAATAAATTATTAATATAATTGTAAATAAATTATTGGTTTTATTTAAACTTGTTTATTTATACACAAGCATAAATTCCGTGGGACAGTGAGCATAACACCGTTGTGAGGAGGGTGTGGGAAAATCACGCGGCAACTTGGTAAGATAAAAAAAAATACAAGATTTTTTTAGACTAAAATTTATGTTTCGAAATGTAATTTTTGGTTGCGTGAAGTAAGTTGCGTGATTTTTGGTATAAAGCATAGAAAAGGGCAAAAAAACCCGCGAGGGATAGGGGTTTCCAAGGCTGGAACAATGTTGCGGTTTGGAGGGATTTCAAACCAATATACATCCTGGAAGATATATGGCTGCACTATCTTGAGCACGTGACGCTCGAGCGGTTCACACGACGCTCACGGTCCAAGGCCGGCAACCGGAATCGGCCAATTAATGGCTCGATGACAACGCACACCTGGGCTCCGTTCCGTTCTTGTACATGCGAAACGGATGGTAAGATTAATTTAAATGAAATATATCGTTAAATTAAGTTGTTGTTAATATATCTTTTTTCATTATAGGCTGCGTCTCTTAGACATGAGTCGAGCCCGATGGAGCTGTTTGTGAAGACGCACGTGCGGAGTCAAGACCGCCAAAAGGGGGCACAACAGTTCGTTGATAACCATGCTCAACATTTCATGGTATGTTTGTTCGACCATTTTATTTTGTAAGTTATTATGTAAGTTCTTATGTTTATTGAATTGAATATGATGATTACTTTTTTTTTATTTTCAGGAGACCTATAATAATCGGTCGAGGGAGAGATACGGGGACGATATTTTGACACATTTGGAATTCGATCCGGATTTGTGGATGGAGGTTGGCTCGTCAGGTGGACCCGATAAAAATCGGGTTTACGGGCTCTCCAACATTACGCCCGACAACTTGCGGTCGACCCGTAGTGTTTCAACCGTTGGGAGCTCCCAATCTAAGGAGTTTGTGGCCTTACAGCAACACACGGCTCAGCTCACCGAAAAATACGACCACCTATCAGCGGAGTACGCGCAACTCAAAGCGTCTCATGTAGAACAAAGAGCGGAGTCTGCACAACAAAAAGCAGCTTATGAACAGTTTCGCGAAATGGTCATGAACATGGCAACATAGAGTGGAACATGTGCGCCTAATCCTTTTTGGTCGTATAACCACCAGCCTCCTCCTCCAGGATCTCCTCCTCCTCCTCCAGCTCCACCTTTATATTAATTTGTAATAAACGTTATTTACCTTTAAAACTTTATTTAATATTTTTTTTGAAACATATTCAGTTTGGAATGAATATTATTTAACTTTGTTTTTTTTATGTTTAATATAAATTTTATTTGCATAATTGGTTTGTATTACAATTAATTTATATAGTTTTATATTATATATCCTAAATAATTTTTTAAAAACAAAATTTAGAAAAAAAACTATTAATTACCAAGGATTTTACCGACGGATTCATTCGGTCGGTATTTTAAACGATCACAACAGACTTACCGACAGATTAATTAATTCGTCGGCATTTAACGAAAGGGCCGCCACACTTACCGATGAATTTACAGATGGATATATTCGGTCGGTATTTCATACTCACCGACATCATGATATCACCGACGGAATAAAAATCGGTCGGTATATTTCAAGCGGGAATCTTTTTTTTTTTTGCGAGCAAATTCCGTTTGTAAAACCATCGGCAAATGGTTTTTTATTTTGCCGACCAATATAGCGAAGAAATGGAGAATCACCGACGAAAGGAAAGCCAACAGATGTAATCTGTCGGTGATGACGTCGGTAAAAAAATCACAAACGAACTTCTAATCACACACCGACGGAATGTTTCTGTCGGTAAAACTGTGAAATCTTGTAGTGGTTGTCATGTACCCTCCAAGAAAATGATATCTCTTGGAAAGTTACGAGAATCTGAGGCATATAATACATTATATCTTAATTTTAACACATGAACCCCTGTGGTGGGATCAGAACCCATTTTCCTATTGTTATTAACAAAAGGGAAAGCCACAACTAATTGTTTGTACTATAATATTACAGAATCTAGCACATCCTTAAATTAAGTGCCCTCACTGATTATTTTGCATTAATGAGTAGGACACATCTTTAATGGTTGTTAACTAGTAATTCTTTTTTGTTGAATTCACTTAGAAATACGGAACTTGTTCTTGATATTTGAAATACAGAATTTATTCTAGTAGTGCAAGTAGACTTGCTGTAGACCAGTGCTTGTATTGCATCAACAGTCAAACTAACAACAGTGTGTCTGACTGGATAGATTGGTATGCTTGTGGACATGGAATCAGATAAAGTGTAGAACCCCATATCTTTTGAAAGCCTCTGTTGATTGTGATGGGTCCAAAAAGCAGGAAGCTAGCTACAAGCTGCCTGCTTTCTGCACATATATATAGCGCTTCCCCTATGACTTATTTTGTACCAAGGCAAACAATATTCCAGTGTTAATTGTTCTTTGAATTATATTGTGTTATTTGCACTTATGGCACCTCAGGAAGATCGCCTCACAAGGATAGGAATCCAAAGCTCTGCTCTGATCGAGGATAGCCATGGTGGGCGGCCTTACATTTCTAGAAGGCCTGGAAGACTCCCCTTAACCCAGGTACACGAACATCATCTATACCAACATCAGGAAAGATTTATTTACCATGGAGCTCAAATTTCCACTGTGCGGATGCCAGAAATCACTAGTAATGAGGTAGCTCCATACCGTGGAACCATGGTGAAGGAGCCTGTTATAGCTATCCCATACCGTCGAGCCATGGTGAAGGAGCCTGTTATAGCTATCCCATACCGTGGAGCCATGGTGAAGGAGCCTATTATTGCCAGGAATGATCAGGCAGCTCAAAATTATGGTGGTCTGGAGAAACAGCCTGTTATCACTAGCGACGAGGCAGCTAAGTACTATGGTGGCTTTGTAATTGTGGAGCATGGTAGGAAGAAACAATTTCGTTCAGCTTATTAGGGTTCATATAATATAAGTTACAAAACGTACTTCTTGTCATATATGGAAGTATATAAATCTGAGACGAATGGTCTTTGAATCTCCAGGCCGGTCTCTTACCCGTATAGCTAAAGTACATGTGCTCAAGGTGGCCTCCAAAAGAACCTTGTAATTTCTATCTTTAGGGCTCCTGTTGTCACTTACATAGTTTTCTTATCTATATAATGCAATCTGCTTTGCCATACTCTCTCTCTCTCTCTCTCTCTCTCTCTGTTTGTTTGTGTGTGTGTGTTGTGGTGATCTTTTTTACTTCAGATAAGCCTAATGAGAACAAGGCACGCCTTAATCGGAAAACAGCAGCTAACAAAAGGAGAAAAGAACGAGGGGAAGGAAAATACAAACACATACAGAAATGAAAAACAGAAAAGAAAAGCCTTCAATATCCATCCACAGAAAGCATAAATGCAGGAATGCAATCCCAGCTAGTCCTTCACAGCCAAAGCATATGAAGGATTACGTACTTTGGTGAGCTGCATATAGTTTTGCTTTTTTGCATACAGAATTGTGCCCTGAGGATGGTGAAGGGCCATTCCTTCTGCTGAGGAGGCCATTCATGTTTGTTGTGGCGATAATTGTAGGCCATTCATAGTTTGGAGATTCCTCCTCCCCCATATACTCAACAGTGGAGATTCTATTAAAGAGTAATGGATATGGGAGAAGTTAGTTATAGAGATTTTGACTTGAAGAAAACCTAATTTGAGGTGTTACAGTACTATCCAAGCTGGTTGATCCAAATAATCAATGAATTTTCTAAATTGGGAGATTATGTCAAAGAAAATGGATATAGAAGAATTAGTTAAAGAAATTTCTGTTTATACATATGTGGTTACCTGTAATTTATGATTAATGGGTTCTGCAAACAGGGGATTAATAAATATTGGAAAAGCGTGGTAGAATTTATACATGAGATTTTGATATGCTTTTTACTTGATTTTAAAAAAAACAATGTAAATCTAAATATCCTATAGTTTCACCATTGAAATAAAATATAAATAGAGCACTTATAAATGAATTTAAAAGAAATGTAAATAAAAAAAATCATATTAGCTAAAAGGTTTTATATGTCAAAGAATAATATAAATCATATCTTGGGACCTTATCTAACAGCTTAAGCTATTAGGTTGAAATGATTCTTTGACATTGTATCAGAGTCTTGATGACCAAGTGGTTACAAGTTCGAATCTCACCACCCATTTATTTGATAAAAATCAAGCACAAGGTAATGTGAGATTGTACAATTTTCAAGCTCAAAGGGCTTTCACTTAAAGAGGATTTTACCTATCAATTTAAGCTATTGAACCGAGATGATTTTTTGACATTATATGGACTCGCCTCTAATAATAGAAAAATTGCATATAATTGGATTTTTTATATATATTAAAAAAAACAGCCTACAAAAAGAAAATGATAGCTAACAATATATATATGTTCTTTCCTTATATATATATATATATATCCAAATTCTATGCCGTATCTTGGATTATATTTTGAATGAAAATGAAATGAAATATGCTTTCACATGGATTAGCTAGAATATCTTATCTGCCTTGCCACCCCTATGACATTAAAATACCTTTGCCTACCCCATCTCTTGACCAGAATATGTGAAGCTTACACAACTTTAAATATAGCAACACTAGCATCGGGGAATTTTGTCAGAACACGAAAAATTGGTAGAAACAGAATTTTTTTTTTCCTGGTCCCTGAGGATCCATTTTGGAGCATCTTGTGGGTTAGTCCAAAGGTCACTGTTAGTCTTCACACTCCATGCAAATGGAAATAATTTAATTCGAGCTAATTTGGCAACAGATAGATATTGTGGAAGGAGGGGAAAAAAATATATTAGAATCGTCCCTTGAAAGAAAGAAACAACGTTAAATGTTCAAAATTACTCTCAACTATATCATAAAGAAATATGAGAAACTAAACTATCATGCTAATAAAAAATATATGAACAAATTAAATCACACACTACAACATTATCAGTTTTACCGACGGACTCATTCCGTCGGTAACAAATAATGCAATCCGTCGGTAAAAATAATACCGACGTAATAACCGACGAAAGCTGATCCGTCGGTAAACAGTCGTCGGAAAATCCCAATTCCGTCGCTAATTATGTCGCAAATAAAAAAAATCACCTATCGACGGAAACACCGACGGTTTACGGACGGATACACGCGCGCGCCAAAAAAAATTTCCGCGGAAAATTACCGACGGAATAAATCCGTCGGTAATTTCAAGGGTTATTATCAAGGAATTACCGGCGGAAAATCCATCGGTAATTATGGCATGGCTGGTAATTTTGTTGCAACTCTCTGTCTAATACCGACGGATAGTATCCGTCGGTAAGTCCGTCGGAAGTTAATCACCGACGGATAGTATCCGTCGGTGATGCCGTCGGTAATGATGGCATGGATGGTAATTCTTCGGCAACTCTCTGTTAAATACCGACGGATACTATCCGTCGGTATATCCGTCGGTAGGTATTTAAAATATATAAAAATATAATTTATTAATTGTAAAAAACCTTAATAAACAAATAGAAATGCATTAAACATTAAAAATGTAAAAGTAATGTTAAATAATATTCATTACAAATTTAATGTGTTTAAAAAACAAAATTAAACTAGAATAGCGGCGGAGTGGAGGAGGAGGCGGAGGAGGAGGAGGCTGGTTGTTCCCGGACCATACGGCCAAAAGGAAGCCGCACAAGTATCGTCACCCATCTTTGATCTCATCTCCATGACTATTTGACGGAGCTCATCATAATTCGTCGAGAGTTGTTGATATTGTTGTTTCAACGCAATGAACTCCTCGGACCGGGTGTTCGAGCATCGATGGAGAGCTTCCAACAGGTTGAGACACTACGAGTCGAACGCAAGTTGTCACCGTAGTGTTGGAGAGCCCGTAGACCCTATTTTTATCGGGTCCACTGTACGATCCCGCCTCCATCCACAAATCGGATCGAAACTGGATGGGTCGACGGATTGTCCCCATATCTCTCCCTCAACCGACTATTATAGGTCTCCCGAAAATTCCATCGGTAAAAAAATCATCAAATGCAATTCAAGATGCAATTCAAGAAAATAATAACTTACAAAATAAAATGAATGGACGAACATACCACGAAGTGCCGAGCATGGTTGTCCACGAACCGCCGCACCCCCTTTTGGCGGTCTTGACTCCGCACATGCGTCTCTAGAAACAGCTCCATTGGACTCGGTTCACGCCCAAGAGACGCGAACTGTAAGGAAAAAATAGATTGAAAGTTAAATATATTATAAGGAACGACAAATTAAAATAACGATATATTTCATTAAAATTAATCTTACCATCCGCTTTGCATGTGCGCTAAATGGGACGGATCCGCCGTGTGCGTGGTCACCGAACCATAAATTTGCCGGTTCCGGTTGTCGGCGCGCAGACCGTGAGCGCCGTGAGAACCGCTACGAGGTCACGTGCTCAATATATGCCGTCCATATTTCCCCGAGATGAATGGCGGTTTGAATTCCCGCCAAACCGCCACCTCATTCCATCCTTCAAGACCGTTATCCCTCGCATGTCTTTTTGATTTTTTTTTGGGTGTCATACCAAAAATCACGCAACCTACTTCCATAGTAACAAATTAGAATTTAAAAAATAAAATTATAAAACAAAAATAAATATTATTTTTGATGTTACCTAGTTGCCGCGTGATTCTCCCATACCCTCCTCACAACATTTTTGTCCGCCCTATCCCACTCAAATTTGTTCGTGTATATAAATAATTCATATAAAATAAAAATAGTACAAGATATAAAATTATAAAAATCATTTATTAAATTCAAGCCGGAAATTAAAAATTAACACCGACCCGAAATCGCTTAAACCATGCATCGATATTAGGTTTCCACTCAGGATGTTTGGAAACCTGGCTCCATTGAAATAATGGAATCTCCATCGACGATTTAAACGCCAATGTTATAGTCCTTGCACCTCAATGTTTGTGAACCCGAAATTAAATAAAAGTAGTAATTAATATTAATTAGTTGTTCATAAATTATGTTATAAGTATATAAAAAAAACTAAAACCTAAACAAACTTACATTGAGAGGTCATCCTTCCATTGTGCCTGGTACTTGCGGGTGAATTGACCGTCGCAGTGAAGGCACACCGCTTCTGGCGTGAAACCGCTAGAAGAGGTAGCATCACAAGTTGGCGTAGATTTCTCGCCGTGATCAGCACCTAAGGATACATCCTCCTCGCCGCTAGAAGAACTAGCCGCAACCGTCTTTTCGACGACGTGTCTGTAGATTTCATTCTACGCATCTACACAAATGTATACGAATAATTACATAATTAACTTCGATTATTTAAAAAAATTCGACGGAGTCTCCCTTGTCTTGGGGGTCCCAAGTTGTCGACAAAATCATATTACACTTTCAATTTTATTTCACATCCCGATCCAATCATCCCGGATCTCAACCCAACTCATCATCATCAACACAACATTTTTTTCAATAACATCATATAGAATTATAACTATGAACATTCATTGTTAAATTGGTACTTAGAGTTACAAACATTAGATTAAAGTCATACATTCAAATTTACGGATTAATATAACATTTTTAACATAAATTCAACAATAACAATTATAGCAATACAAACAATAATATCCTAAATTAAGATAAACTAATTAAAAGCAATTCTATATATATAAATTAACATTTTTTAAATAAATCAACAATAACAATTATATATATAAATTAACATTTTTAACATAAATTCAACAATAATAATTATAGCAATACAAACAATAATATCCTAAATTAAGATAAACTAATTAAAAAGCAATTCTATATATATAAATTAACATTTTTAAAATAAATCAACAATAACAATTATATATATAAATTAACATTTTTAACATAAATTCAACAATAGCAATTATAGCAATACAAACAATAATATCAAAACTAACTAAATAAATTTAATAAATAAAATTAAAAAACTAAAAAACACTACACAACACACAACATAAACACAAAACAAACAATACACAAAACTAAAAAACATTATATCAATTCAAAATAAATTTGGGAATAAAAATGCTTACCTTAATAATGTGTTGAATTTAAGATGTTATCTACAAATAATATACAAAACAAAGAACACCAAAAAAAATAATCATAATTAAAATAAAAAAATAAAAAGATAAAGAAAAAAATATACATACCTTTTAAAACTACCACCAAAACAATAAAATCCTTCTAAAAGCTAAATATAAATGAGAGAAGAAGAGCAAGGAGAAGAGGAGAAGAGAAAGGGAGAAGAGGAGAAGAGGAGAAGAGGAGAAAATGAACAAAGTGAGGGGATGGGTGGTATATAAAGCAATATTTCCGATGGAATTTCCGGACGGAAATTAATTGTTGCTCGGTGCAATTAATTTCAGTCGGTAATTCCGTCGGAAATTAATTGAAATTCGCACCGAAAATTTTGGAAAATCCCCGCCAAACTTTTCGATCCGTCGGAATTGCCGTCGGTAATGGTGCGAGACGGACACGTGTCGGACATGCGTTATCCGTCGGTAATGCCGTCGGTATTTGACGTCGGAAATTCCGTCGAAGAATAGTGCAGACGGACACGTGTCGGACATGCGTGCGGAAACCCGTCGGTGATTCCGTCGGTAATTACGTCGGAAAAACTTGTCGGAAAAGTCCGTCGGAAATCCGTCGGTGAATGTGGCAAAATCCCATAATTTATTTTGCAACTCTCTATGAAATACCGACGGTTTATATTCCATCGGTATATCCGTCGGTGAATGTGGTAAATTTTTCTTTTTTTTTTATGTAACCCTCTCAAAAAATCTTAAATTGAAATCTTACAGCACACACAATACAATAACAAGAGGTGACCCTTAAAGAAGAATAAATATTTCATGTTTCAAATTATTACATTATAAAAATAAGGCTTTATAACATGTTTAGTTAGTCGGAATTTTCATCTTCGTCCTCTATTGAATTGTTATCATTAGCTTCATCGTACTCTTCAATTTCGTTATCATCTTCTTCAACAACATTCTTTTTCCACTAGTAGATCTCGAACAACATTCAACTCCTCTGCGTCAACATCAACAAGACTATCGTTGAAAACACGAAAATTCGAATTTTCTTCTAAGTCAATCGACGGAGCAACCTCGATATGGTTCAACCAACTCACTAGCTTGAAAGACTTCATCTATCACACTTGTGTCTTCGTTCTCATCACGAACAACCTCGACACAACCCTTGGGTTTTGTTTTTAAAGCGGATAACCAATCAACTCTTGATCGGTCCTTTCTAAAGGAAGGGGTGCATGTGTAATAAACTTGTTGGCATTGCTTTGCGAAAACAAAGACGTCGTTTACGTTGCGGTGTCTAGCTTTTGAGTTGATTTCAACGAGACCATAGTGAGAATCTACTCGATTCCTCATGTCAGTTGTGTCATACCAATAGCATTTGAATAAAAACACTCTATTTTGCTCGCTATGATATTGCGGTTCGATGACCTCTTCCAATCTACCATAGTAGTCAACTTCAAACTCACTTCCCTTAATACAAACACTGTTGTATGTCTTTCTTCCATGCCGTATTCTTCAGTATGAAAGACATATCCATTGAAAAAATATCCATTATAGCACTTGATTTTTCTTTCGGGGCCCGGACATAGTAAAGACGGTGAAATAGCAAGCACTACCTCCCATTTGATAAACCTAGCTTGTAAATTAAATACAACAATAATCAATAAACGGATATTATGTAACATTGACTACAATTAATTACATTGCAAGAGAAAATGAGTTTGTGATAGGACTTACATGTGTTCTAAACCATGTGGCAAATTGTTCATCTTGTAATTGAAAGATCTGGGATTCGGTCGTTGTGAGTTATTAGACGGTAAGTATCGTCGATGTTGCTCGCAAGGTTGTTCCAAAGTATATGAGTGTATGGTATCACAAAACATAAATCGTACACTCTTGACAAAGTTTAAGTCGAACATCTACTTACTTAATAAAAGGTCTCGGCTCATCACGGTTAAATAGGACATAATTGTGTGCTTGTCTGAACTCTATTTGGGACAAATATCTTCCCCTCACGGCATTTTTAGGTGTGGGTCGTCCGGGATTAGAGAATATTGACAAGTTCCCACTTGAATGCACTTCACCACCATCATCATGCCGTGGAACACGATTTATCCTCGTTCTCAAATGAGGTTCGAAATAGTATGAGATAAATGTTGAGATCTCCTCAACAATATACGCCTCACATATTGGCGCCTCAACATGCGCCTTGTTCTTAACCTTTTTTTTAAGATTGAATAAGTACCGCATATATATATATATATATTAATAAAAAATTATCAATTAAAAATATTAAAATAAAAATAAAAACATTTAATTATAAATGTCATAGCAGGTGTAATATCTAACCTCTCGAATGGATACATCCATACCGACTTGGACCGGTCCTCCAACTTTTACCTCAAATGGTAAATGTACGGGTAGATGCTCCATTGAGTCAAAAAATGATGGAGGGAATATCATCTCAAGTTTGCATATTGTCTCGATGATATTCTTTTCAAGCCTTTCAATGTGATCAACATTCAACTTGCTAGAGCATATGTCTACGAAGAAATGACTAATCTCAGTTAGTGCATCCCATATCCCCTTTAGCAACAAATCACAAAAAGCTAATGGGATGAGTGTTTGCATAAACACATGGCGAGTCATGACTCTTCATTCCATATAATCTGCATTCCTCCGTATTAACCGGCCTTGATATGTTGAGGCATGTCCATCGGGAAAACGCAAACTCTTAAGCCATTTGTAGACTAGTAGTTGTGCGTTTTTCTCTAACACGAAGCTTGCTCTTGGTTTTACGACCCGTGACCCATCACAAACCAACTCCATATTTTTACGGTTATAGAACACCGCTACATCCAATCTAGCCTTGATGTTGTCCATTGTCTTCCCTTCACATCCATGACGGTGTTGAAAATGTTCTCAAACACGTTCTTTTCAATGAGCATGACGTCAAGGTTATGGCGGAGAAGAATGGTCTTCCAATAAGGAAGCTCCCAAAAGATACTTCGCTTCACCCAATTATGGGTCAAACTAAAACCAGGAAACTTCGTTTACCCGATTAGAGACCAAACACAATGTCACCGTACTTTGACACAACATCAAACAATTCTTCACAGGAAGACGCGGGGTGCAACATCATTTTCAACTCTACCAACAAAGAAATCCTTTTGTTCTTTACGTACTGTGGTTATGTGGCAAGAAACGACGGTGACGGTAAAAAAAAAAGCTTTCCCCCGTTTGTTAGCGTGAATGCCTTGTTGTTCTCCATACAATATGGACATGCTAGCTTTCCATGCGTGCTCCAACCGAAACCATTCCATAAGCTGGGAAATCATTGATAGTCCACATCAAAGCCGCTCTCATAACAAAATTTTGTTTCCTCGAGATGTCATAAGTCAAAGCTCCGGGAGGACCACAACTCGCGTCAACTCATCAATCAACGGACGAAGACAAACATCTATATTCCGCCCCGGACTGCTCGGACTGGTATGACCATAGACAAAAACATGTACTCGGCCTCATACACATCCCCGGTGGTGTTATAAACCGTCAGTATGATCGGCCAACAAGAATAAGGAGACAAATGACCCGAAGGTTGAATCCGTCTCTGCACACAACCCAAGACGCACGTTCCTTGATTCAAATTGAAAAGGGAGGATGCATACGTTAAAGTGTTTCAGGCCTCATCGTTAGAAGGATGAACCATCACTCCATCAACCGCATGGTGTGATTGGTGCCATGTCATGTGCTCGGCGGTCTTTGGTGACATGAATAACCTCTGCGAGTCTAGGTGTGATTGGGAAGTATCTAAGTTTTTTATATGCCACGAGAGTCTTCCCTCTACCGTTCTCGGGTTTGTAACGGAATGCCCGCATGTCATGCACTCGGTCATCTCAAAGCATTTTCAAGGTAGTATAACATGCGGAAGTTAGGGCATATATCAATTTTCCGGTATCCTAAACTGAGGGGTTTCATCATGGACTTGGCGCATAGAAGTTCTCTTTCAGCTGTTCCTTCGGTGTAAAATGCTTCTCGCCCATTCAATAATCTTGTCATAACTGGCCTCACTCAACCCAGTGATCGACTTGATGGTGAACACTGTGCTACGGGCGATAATTTACTATGGTTCGTGCGGCCATCCCATAGTGGTTCGTCGGAATCTCTCAATGGGATCAAAAATCTTGTTGCATCTGCATTAGGTTCTTCTTCTACGATTGGACATTCCACGACATTACCTTCACTCATTCTCATTGCATCCATAACCATGTTCCTGTAAGGATTCTTGTTCTCATTTCCAACTTCATGCATGTTGCTAGCACTAGAAGTTGACCCAACCACCTATTCTTCCATGCTCTCATCGAGAACAAATAGTTCTCAGTGGAGCATACCAACACGAGTAATCTTCCATGAACCCTTTGGTTAGAAGATGCATCGTTACAACATCTTGATGCGAAACTTTAAATTTTTACACTTCTGCATGGACACCTAATACGCTATCGGTAAAATTCCTCGGAATAGATGTTGCAAAATTAATAAAACCCTAGACACGTTACAATAATCCATCCTCCGCAATCCTTGGGGTGAGTCCGATACATCCATGAACGATCATCCATGACTTCTATTGAACCTCTATAAAACATAACAAAAATATTGGTTTTCCCAGGCATTATCCAACAAACTAAAACAACACTACTTATGTTAAATATTCATTATCAATTATCAACTATCAACATTCATACATACAAATTTATACATATATAAATTTACGAAATCACAACTTCCAAATATAATTGATAACAATTAAACAAGACACTTAAACAAGCTATTAATTATTTATTTCATCACAACGACACATTTAATTCGGTGTAATTCAAACAAAATTTCAACAATTTACAAACAAATATAATTTGATAAAATCTAAAACAAACTATAACAACTACAAAAATATTATACAATATTCATACTACAAGTTTCTTTGATAAATAACAATTAAACAAGTACAAACGTTAACAAAATACATATACTAAAACAATAAAATTCACAATTAAATATTAAAACTAAAAAGGATAGATTTGCTTACAAAAAAATGATAAAATCTACAAGAAACGGATATTGTGACCACGTACAAGATATAAGAAACCGAGTGCTCGTGTTGAGAATAGTGGAGAGTTTGGGATGGGTGTTTGGCTGCAATTTGGGAGGGAGAGGTGGGATGGGAAAGAAGAAGAAGGAGAAACAGAGGAAGAGAGTGTCGGCAGATGGGTCATATAATCGTTTGTTCCGACGGAATCACCGACGGATTACATCCGACGATGATTCCGTGGTGATGCGTCCGGTGACTGCACCACGTCACTATACGGCTATCTGATTTGAATCCCTCGGTAATTTCCGTCGGTAAAATCGGCTGACGTCACCGCACCGTTGCATTTTTCCGGAATGAACCGGATACCGTCTCAATAAAACCGTCGGTATATACCCGACAGATTTTGAGATAGAATTATTTCCGTCGGTATAAATTACGACGGAAAATTCGTCGGTAATTCGTTGCTTTTCCTCGGTTTCCGGGTAGTGACAGAGTTGTTGAGGCGCAAATTAAATGATACTGAGAATTTTTTTTTCAACAATCTTACACATTAATGTAAATTGACTAACCCGGGTATATGAAGATTTACAAAATTAAAGAAAGATAGTAAATTGATGGGTCCTTGTATCATAATATGTAGCTTCCAGGGTTTGAATCTTTCTAGTTAAGTATTATCGGATTTAATTAGTAAATATAATGTTTTGAACTATATTTAATTAGTAAATATAGTGGATTTTGAGTCTTTAATATGCCTCAAATATAATAGGATACCCAAGATAGTTTAGTTTATGGTCCAAACCTAGATTATCGATAAATATACTTTGTTTTATAACTAAATATGTGATATTTAGTCTTGTGCATCTTATAATATACATCAAGCTTTTAATAATTTTTTTCAACTCTATGTAAAATACCGACGGGTTATAGTCCGTCGGTGTATCCATCGGTGATTGTGGCATAATCCCGTATTTTTTTCAACTCTCTGTGAAATGCGACGTGTTATAGTCCGTCGGTGAAACCGTCAATATTTTTATTTTTTGTCTATCCCCTTCACAAAATCTTGAATTGCAAACTTATAGCACACACAACATAATAACAAGAGCTAACAATTAAAGAAGAATAAATATTTCATGTTACAAAATATTACATTATAAAAATAAGGTTTTACAACATGTTTAGTTAGTCATAATTTTCATCTTCAGTCCTCAATTGAATTGTTATCATCACTTCATCGCACTCTTCAATGTGGTTATCATCTTCTTCAACAACATTCTCTTTTCCACTAGTAAAGCTCAAAACAACATTCAACTCCTCTGCGTCAACATCAACAAGACTATCGTTGAAAACACGAAAATTCAAATTTTCTTCTAAGTCGATCAAAGGAGCAACTCGGTATGGTTCAACCAACTCACTAGCTTGAAAGACTTCATCTATCACACTTACGTCTTCGTTCTCATCCCGAACAACCTCGACATGACTTTTGGGTTTTGTTTTTAAAATGGATAACCAATCAACTCTTGATCGGTCCTTTCTAAAAGAAGGGGTGTATGTGTAATAAACTTGTTGGCATTGCTTTTGCAAAAACAAAGACGTCGTTTACGTTGCGGTGTCTAGCTTTTCGATTGATTTCAACGAGACCATAATGAGGATCTACTCGATTCCTCCATCGGTTGTGTCATACCAATAATATTTGAATAAAAACACTTTATTTTGCTCGCTATGATATTGCAGTTCGATGACCTCTTCCAATCTACCGTAGTAGTCAACTTCAAACTCACTAGAAGTCGATCCCTTAATACAAACACCGTTGTTGTATGTCTTTCTTCCATGCTCAGATTCTTCAAGATGAAAGACATATCCATTGACAAAATACTCGTTATAGCACTTGACTTTTCTTTCGGGGCCTAGGCTTAGTAAAGACGATGAAATAACAAAGACTACCTCCCATTTGATAAACCTTGTAAATTAAATACAACAATAATCAATAAATAGATATTATGTAATATTGACGTATAATTAATTACATTGCAAGAGATAATGAGTTTGTGATAGGACTTATATGTGTTCTAAACCATGTGGCAAATTGTTCATCTTGTAATTGAAAGATCGGGATTCAATTGTATGCGTTATTGGACAGTAAGTATCGTTGATGTTGCCTGCAAGGTTGTTCCAAATTATATTAGTTTATGGTATCACAAAACATAAATAGTACACTCTTGACAAAGTTTAAGTCGAACATCTACTTACTTAATAAAAGGTCTCGACTCATCACGGTTAAATAGGACATAATTGTGTGCTTGTCCGAACTCTATTTCAGACAAATATCTTCCCCTCATGACATTTTTTAGGTGTGGGTCAGTCCAGATTGGAGAATATTGACAAGTTCCCACTTGAAGGCACTTTACCATCATCATCATGTCGTGGAACACGGTTGATCCTCGTTCTCAAATGAGGTTCGAAATAATATGAGATAAATGTTGAGATCTCCTCAACAATATAAGCCTCACATATTGACGCCTTAACATGCTCCTTGTTTTTAACCTTTTTTTTTAAGATTGAACAAGTACTTGCATATGTGTGTGTGTGTATATATATATATAATTAATTAAAAAAAATTATCAATTAAAAAAAACAAAAACAAAACATTTAATTATGAATTACATAGCTCCTATAATATCTAACCTCTCGAATGAATACATCCATGCATCTTGGACCGGTCCTCCAACTTTTACCTCAAACGGTAAATGTACGGGTAGATGCTCCATTGAGTCAAAAATGATGGAGGGAATATCATCTCAAGTTTGTATATTGTCTCGATGATATTCGTTTCAAGCCTTTCAATGTGATCAACATTCAACTTGGTACGAGCATATATCTCCTCAAGAAATGACGATTCTCCGTTAGTGCATCCCATATCCCCTTTGATAACAAATTACGAAAAGCTAATGGGATGAGTGTTTGTATAAACACGTGGCGATCATGACTCTTCATTCCGTATAATCTGCATTCCTCCATATTAACCGACCTTGATATGTTCGAGGCATGTCTATCGAGGAAACGAGACTCTTAAGCCATTTATAGACTAGTAGTTGTGCGTTTTTCTCTAACACGAAGCTTGCTCTTGGTTTTGCGACCGTGACCCATCACAAACCAACTCCATATTTTTACTGTTATAGAACACCGCTACATCCAATCTAGCCTTGATGTTGTCCATTGTCTTCCCCTTCACATCCATGACGGTGTTGAAAATGTTCTCAAACACGTTCTTTTCAATGAGCATGACGTCAGGTTATGGCGGAGAAGAATGGTCTTCCAATAAGGAAGCTCCCAAAAGATACTTCGCTTCACCCAATTATGGGTCAAACTAAAACCAGGAAACTTCTGCTTACCTGATTAGAGACCAAACACAATGTCACCGTACTTTGACACAACATCAAACAATTCTTCACCGGAAAGACGCGGGGGTAACATCCTTTTCAACTCGCCAACAAATAAATCATTTTTGTTCTTTCAATACTTGTGATTCGGCGGCAAGAAATGACGGGACGATCAAAAAAAAAGAAGCTTTACCCCCGTTTATTAGCATGAATGCCTTGTTGTTCTCCATACAGGTATGGACATGCCGGCTTTCCATGCGTGCTCCAAAGCAAACCATTCCATAAGTCTGAAATCATTGATAGTCCACATCAAAGCCGCTCTCATAACAAATTTCTATTTCCTCGAGATGTCATAAGTCAAAGCTCTAGAGGACCATAATCCAGTCAACTCATCAATCAACGGACAAAGACAAACATCTATATTCCACCCCCACCGCTCGGGCCGGATGACATAGATAAAACAGAACTCCGGCCTCATACATCCCTAGTGGCAAGTTATAAACTGTCAGATGACCGGCCAATAAGAATAAGGAGCAGCAAATGACCCGAATGGGTTGAATCCATCGTACACAACCCAAGATGCACGTTCCTTGATTCGGCCGAAAAGTGAGGATGCACACTGTTAAAGTGTTTCCGTGCTTCATTGTCGGGAAGGATGCACCATTACTCCATCAACCGCATGATGTGATTGGTGCCATGCCATGTGCTCGTAGTCCTTGGTGACATGAATAACCTCTGCGAGTCTAGGTGTGATTTAGAAGTATCTAAGTTTTTTATATGCCACGAGAGTCTTCTCTCTACCAGTTCCGGGTTTGTAATGGGAATGCCCACATGTCATGCACTCGGTCGCACTCAACATTTTCAAGGTAGTATAACATGCAGGGTTAGGGCATATGTCAATTTTTCGGTATCCTAAACCGAGGGGTTTCATCATGGACTTGGCAGCATAGAAGTTCTCTTTTAGCTTGTTCCCTCAGTAAAATGCTTCGCCCATTCGATAATCTTTTCATAATCGGCCTCACTCAACCCGTGATATGACTTGATGGTGAACACCCGTGTCTGGGCTGATAATTTATGTGGTTCGTGCAGCCATCCCATAATGGTTCGTCAGAATCTTTCAACGAAACAAAAAACCTTGTCGCATCCCATTAGGTTCTTCTTCTACGATTGGACATTCCCGACATTACCTTCACTCATTCTCATTGCATCCATAACCATATTCCTGTAAGGATTACGTTTCTCATTTCCAACTTCATGCATGTTGCTAGCACTAGAAGTTGACCCAACCACCCTACTTCTTCCATGCTCTCATCAGAATAAATAGTTCTCCGTGGAGCATACCAACACAGTAATCCTCCATGAACCCTTTGGTTAGAAGATGCATCATTACAACATCTTGATGCAAACTTTAAATTTTTACACACTTCTGCATGGACACCTAATACCGCCATTAGTAAAATTCCTCGGAATAGATGTTGCGAAATTAATAAAACCCCTAACACCGTTACAATAATCCATCCTTCGTGAATCCTTGGGGTGAGTCCCGATACATCCATGAACGATCATCCATGACTTCTATTCAACCTCTATAAAACATAACAAAAATATTGGTTTTCCCGGGACATTATCGATCCAACAAACTAAAAAAACACTTATGTTAAAGATTCCATCGGTGATTCCGATGGTGAAAGTGCCATGTCAGTGTACAACTAACTCATTTTGAATTCCTCGGTCATTACGCGGTCGAAATGTTTGAAAAAAATCCACGTCACCACACCATTGCAACTTTCAAACAAACTATATAGGCCGTTGGCGACACGGCCGATATATATCGATGGACGTATTCCGTCGGTATATACCGACCGTATCGCCGATGGCTTTATTCGCTCGGTATATACCGATAAAGTTGGAGACACTTAATTATTTTCATCATAGTAATTTTGTTGGTCTTCATCGGTTTTTCGGTAGTGAACCAAGTCTCTCTCAATGCCCATCCAACAACAAAGAGTATGGATAATGGAGTGCATAACGTGTTCGCCTTGTCGCTTCTCTCGAGCGTTATTTGCTTTACTTTATAGAAAGAGTTGTTTCTTTCTAAGCTCGCTCGATCGGCGATGACAAGATGGAATGGAAGAGCTTACTTACCGAAGTTTTCTAGATGAATCGAAGACGCTTTTCAAATTATACGATGAGCCAAACACTACTAAAAAAAGGACTATTAGCATCTCATTTTAGCAACGGATAATTCCGTTGCTAAATTCAGAATGGATTGCAACGGATTGTATATTTATTAATTTTTTAATATTAGAACGGACTTTAGCAACAGAAAAATCCATTGCTAAAAACAACATTAAATTTTGCAACGGATTATCCGTTCTGATTGAAAAATAAATATTTAAATCTTAATCTAAAACTAAAATTACACGGCAATTGATGAAGTATTTAGCTTTGACAATCTCAACGTTAATTAGCAATCTCGAACTTACACTCTCTCCCCTTCGAAACATAAACAGAGCAAATAAACAAACAACCCATAAAATGCTAATTAACTTGCAATGAATCTCTTCATCCCTTCATCCCCAAATCATAACATCCATGACAAGAGAAAAACAATTAACTTAGCACTCTCTCTTCATCGATCTGATTTTCCTTTGTCCCTAACATTTCTCTTCATCTTCTTCTCATTCGTCTCCAACATCTCTAACAGATTCAATCTTTCTTCATAAACCACCAGAAACACAAACCCATGGCAACATCCCACTATACCCATCATTATCACCATCGAACATCCTGATTTACCCCCACTCTTTGTATATGGGTTGGGTTTTGCATTCTTTTCTTCAATAATTTAGGTAATTAATTTTAGGATTTATTTGTTCTTCAAGTGTAATTAAACTTACACTTAAAAGTTTTTACCTAACTTTCCCAATCTCGGGTGTTCTTATGCCTGTAGATTGCATCTTGCTCACACCTAACTCAAGAACACAAGTAACAAATTTTTTTGATCGCTAATTTGAATAATGGTTTTAGGCTATTCATTCGATAAAATAAAGGTTTATGAACGGTAGTCGGTGAAAATCTATTTATGAACACAAGTTAATCAATAGGTTTCTTGAATCTTTAATTAGTCGATCAAGAAACTTAAACATTTCAAATATTTGCAAATATGAACTTAAACATAAATATAGGTTACTCTCATTGTTATTTTTTTAATTTATCCTTTGGAATCAAATTAAAGATAGTCCGTGCCCGATTTTTATGTTTTGAATTTCTTTTCGATATGTAGACCAAGAGAACCAAGAAGGCTGGTATTGTCGGGAAATATAGTATGCTTTTCTTAACATAGTTTTGTCTTGTGTGTTTTTATTATGAAATGAAAACACAAATAATTGCTTCCATGATTATATTAGCTTACCGTGCATACAAGTGAACTTCAGAAAAAGAAGTTGAATAGATAAGATATGTCCTTTCCTTTACCATGAAGATGACTCTAATTGTTTTTACAAATCATTTGTCTATTTGGTCTCATGGTGGATTAGTTTTTTTAATCTCACTGTAATCCCGAATCCTGACTTACTTGTTTTTATGCACATAAACTATTTGTGCTCATATTTAAATATAGTTATCAATACAAACCGATTAATCAATAGGTAGAAAGACCAAAATGTTGAGAGTGGTAAAATTAAACATTTCAAAACAATGGAAAAGAAAAGTAGTATAAAAAACTCTCAACTTACAAAAGATCTCTACAATAAAAGCAAAAGAGATGCAAAACACACTCTTAAGAAATACAAGCCAAGGTAAGAATATTATAAAGCATAAGTGAATGGGAGTAACCTAGGCACACAAGGAAGCTTCAATCATCAATTTGTTTGCCATGCTAAAGATTCAATTAGATGAACCATAGGTACAAGCATTGATATCATTGCAAGAGCAAATTAATGGTACAGTTAATTTCATATACCTCTGATTAGTAGTAATACAAAAGCACAATCCCCCCCCCCACATCAACCACAACATTAAAATCTAACCAACCGAATAAAGAAGAATGATATCAATGCTTAAAACGAAAACATTATAAATTATTATAATGAAATTAAAAACAAAAATGCTTAAAAAAAAAGAGAGTTTGATTTGTGTTTTCTCTATTGCTACATAAAAGTCGCGAACATATTTATTTATTTATTTATTATTTTTATTTTAATAATATTCTTGTTCTATCTACCGCTAGAAATCAAGAACGCTAGTTTCATTTAAATATTCTAAAGTTCATATTTAGATAAATTAAAGCGAAAGGATGAAAACACAACAAATCATGCCCCGGAGAAGCAAGCCGAAACAAGCTACCTCAATTCTTGCTTCTCTGGCTAAGAAATGCAGCGTACCCACTTGGAATTACACATCATCCAAATTCCATGGCAAATAATTGGTTGGAATTGTTTCCGAGGAGTCATTTCAAAATTTGAAAATAAAAACAGAAAATAGATCTAGCAAATGATTCCAAATATCTTCTAAAAAGAACAATGAAGTATGTTTTTTTGTTTACTGTAAAGGAAAGATATTAATGAAAAAAAAAATCAATTTAAAAAATATATAATAAGTCAAATCTAGACTTAAAATCTAACTCATATCAGGTTCCTAGTTGAATTGAATAATTGAATAAGAAGTTTTGAACAATGTGTATAGTTATTTTATAAAAGGGTGTTGAAATACTTCCTAAAATAGAAGGACGTTGTGGTTTATGCTTTCTTTTGGTTTTGGGAGACTTTATAATTAATATGCCAATGTCCAATCTTGATTGTTCCATTTTGGACTGCTCTGTGAAAATGCCAGATCCTTGATTATTTGGTTTTGATGCACAATTATGTTAGTAGTTCAATGGAGAGGAATTCATTAATTCTTTCAGCCACTTGACTTGCAAGCACCTTTAGAGGTAATCTAAAGGTATTGAATACGTTATTCCTCCTAGTTGTCATTTTCTTTTTCAGTAGGCTGCCTTCTCCTCGTTTTGATGCATAGTCTTTCTAATAGAATTTCTTTCACATGAAAATAATTATTACCCTTATTTGCATAGTGAATCTTGAGTGTCTGCAAATACACAGCATTTTAAAGGTAATCAGAGTTTTTTTATATAAAAAAATATAGAGAAATAATCATTTAAATGATAATTAGATATCAATATGATAATGATGACACATAGATTTGAGCTTGAGCATAAATATAACATGTGAAAATAAATCATACACATGGTTAAAATAATCATACACATTGAATAAGAAGTATTTCAATCAAGTTCCTAGTTGAAAGTATAATCCCACATTATTAAAAAAAAAAACTCTATTTTCCATGTATAATTGGCTTAGCAAAAACCCCGAGAGAAAGAGAGAGAGAGTTAAAAAACCAAAAAAATGAAATAAAGAAAAAGAAAAGGAAAAAATTATAATATATTTGATAAGAAATAAAGATATCTCGATGAAAATTGATGCTAAGCATACAAAGATATAGTATTGCCAAGGGTTTCTCAAATAAAAGAAGGAAACACATGAAAAGAAATAAAGTTTGTGTTAATATGACTATTTTTAGTATATTATTTTTAATATTAATTTCAAGATAGATTAATGTGGTAAATCAAAGTTAAATATTAAAGTTTGTTTATGTGGGTACATATTTTATTTTAAATGATTGTTTAAGTACATCTGGATTGTTACAAGGAAGTATGCTTATTTTAAAATGGTTATTGGTGTTATCATGTTAATTAGATTAATATGGATGATCGATCGTGGATATATCGTGGTCTTATGAATGGTCGTCTTCATCACGAATACATTATGGGTGTTAGAAGATTTATCAATTTTGTGTTTTCAATTGATAAAAATATATTCTGGGAAAAATTAGATGTCCTTGTAGTGGGGAGGTGCAAAAATCAAAAGTTTTTAAAGGAAGATGATGTTTGTAAGCACCTATTGACAAAAGGTTTTTTACCTTGCTATGAAAATTGATTGGTACATGGGGAGCCTTATACGCAAATCAGATTACTGGACCTTCATCGGTTGGAATTAGTCATGTTGTGAATGATGTTTGTCTAGAAAATCCCTATAGGAATCCGTTCTAGCTGCAAGTGGGGTTAGTGATGGTATGCCTGCGTCTAGTCCCGTGATAGCAGAAGGAATTTCCCAAATCCGGAGGCAACTAAGTTTTACTAACTTTTGAAAAATGGAGATATCCTAGGATCGGTAGCTATAATCCAAATTATCGCTTGTGTAATTGCTTAATATGAAGTCAACTTTAAATTTGACTCGGGCAGCCTTCAACAACTTTATTGATTTTACAAAAAGTTGCATGCCTAATGATGAAAATTTTGGTATCAAATTTTTATGATGCCAAAGAAATTTATGCCGCCACTTGGACTTTGGTTATGAGAAATATGATGTGTGTGTCCCAATTACTGCATGTTGTACAATGATGAATATGCAATGAAAATAAATTGTGATTTTTGTGGTAAAGTTCACGATACAAACCTAGAAATCCTGACTAGTAAAGGTTCCCAAAGAAGGCGGATAGCAACTCCGATACTTTCCCCTCGACACCAAGGCTTCAAAACTATTCATGTCTCCATATCATGCCAAAGATATGATATGGCATCATTTTCATAAGTCGATAATGCGTTATGGTGCACCTATCCGATGGGAGGCATGGAAGGAGTTTAATCGTGTCCACTTAAGCTTTAAGGCCGGTAAGATCCTCGAGAAATATTCGGTTAGGGTTATGCATCGATGGGTTTTGTCCATTTGACATGTCTTCTAACACATACTCTTGTTGGCC